>PVIC010015358.1:0-35311 GCA_004025085.1 Thryonomys swinderianus
TTTTCATTTGCATCTCTCGAATGACCAGAGATGTTGAGCATTTCTTCATATGTTTCTTGGCTGCTTTGATTTCTGCCTCTGAGAAGTGTCTGTTCATTTCAGTTGCCCATTTTTGAATTGGATCTTTAAACTTGGGGAGGCTGATCTGTTTGAGTTCTTTATATATTGTCGATAATAGCCCTTTGTCTGATACACAGCTTAAAATTTACTTTTAAGGATATTTTTTAACAGTTAGATACAGGTTCAGTGATGGGACATGTAATATGTGAATTTGACTGAGCAGCCAGGTGTCCAGAATTTTAGACAAATTTTTCTTACACCTGAGAGTTTCTCTAAGAAATTTACATTTGAATTGGGTAAACAAATGTCTCCCATTACTGAATGAGTCACTTCCAAGATTTTGAAGGTCCAAAAGCAACAAAAACCTAACTGACCAAAATGTGCTGTCTCTACTTTGCTCTTTGTCTGTTGGTCTTCTGCCTCTGGACTCAGATTTAGACTCCAAGTTCTATCAGTGGGTCTCTTGCACTGGGGCATTGGGTCACAGTGGCATTGTCTGTTCTTGCTCCTAAACATCAGTTTTCCTATGACACATCTGTTTCTTCTAGTTAATATTTTGTTTTATTGGTATGTATTTGCAGTACATAATAAAAATCCCCATGCTTAGAGATTAAAAACCTTACCTAATAATAAAGCTTCAATATTATAGGGGCTATAATAATCCAAATTGTGTGCATATGATAATATAATTTTAAATGTATAAATAAAATTTATGTGGTTATGAAATAGAACTAGTCTGCCATTATGATAAGTGTTAGAGCAGTTCTTTAATGTCTGCCTGAAGAAAATGAGTAACCAAAACAAATCTTGAACAATATAAAAAGTAACATGAAGTGGGCATTTACTAATAGCATAGTCACCTGTTGACTAAAAAGGTATTATTAATATATATAATATTAAAAATTATACATGCTTCTCCTACAAATTCAAAATTATTGACACCCCATATAATTTCAATATAACACAATAAGTTAAAACAGTACAATAGAATGTTTTGAACTAAACCTACTCATGAAGGTAAAAATAATTTTAATATATTAACAATCAGATCCAGTCACTCCTGAAATTAATCATATATCATGTCTAAATTGACTATATCTCAAGAAACATAGTTGTTTCAAAAGCTAAAATTAGAATTATATAATTTATATCATGAACAAATTCAATGAGAAAAATTATAAGATCTCAATAGATCAGTAAAGCTAACAATATTCATGAGAAAATTTGACAAATCACAAACTGATAGAAACCCCCATATATTTGTAAAAGCAGCTGGTTAACAACCTGGGGCAAAGATTTAATAATATAAAACCTCTGGCATCAAAACTGAAGAGAGAGTCTGGATCCTGTCAGCACTTTAGGATGTCCATGTGTAATTTCACTGTCATTTCAACTCCACCAAGCAGCTCTCTGCAGAGGATGGAGGCAATTCAGAAATGCCAGCAAGCTTTCTTCTTGTATCTTTTAGCTTAAACCAAAGGTAAATGTGTTAGGAAGGAGCTCTAGGGTAATGGGGCTTAGGGGTAAATGATGAAGAAAGAAAAAAAAATGATGTTAAAAAAAGGAAACAATGCTTGTGTATATAGGGGTGGGGGGTAGGGTGGGTAGGGAAAGGGGTAAAAATCAGAATTAAGTTGTGTCATATACTGGTACAAATTCTCAATGTGGAGTGTAATTGTGATATATATATATATATATATATAATATATATATATATATATATATGTATGAATGCATGTATTTATGTGTGTATCAAGAAAATGTACCAATAAAAAATTAAAAATGAAAACGAAGAAACTCTAGATGAACTACCCTCTTTTTCTCTGTTATCCTTCAATAGAACAGTTTGAGGTCTGGTGAAGACACTGCCTGTCCCAAGATATATTCTGTGACTTTTTATGTTTAGACTTGCTCAGTATTGTTCCAACTTTATTTGCTTACATGCCTTCCATCTTTCCCTTACCTTTTCTTCCTCAGTGACATTGCCAAGAAATTGCATCCCAAGTCTGCTTTGAAATAGTCATATCATACAGGTCTTCTACATTTTCTTTGAAATCCTGGAAAAATTTATTTAGCACAAGAATGAATTAAATATGGTGTTTTATAGGACAAAAGTGTAAAGCAGATAAAATGAATGAATTTGGCCAATCATAAATATATGAATGTAAAAATAAACCGCAATGAGTGGAAGAATACAAAGCAGACTGAAAAGAAAAATTGCAGGGGATGCATTAGTATCCTTTAACATACATAAGTTTCTAAAACAAGATTAATTTAAGGCATGAAAATGTTTGAATACAAACCTGATTGGAGAAACATGTATTTTTAAAAATCCATGAACGTGATTAAAACAAATGTCACCAAGAGACTGATTCTATTGGGTAAATGTAAGAACAAAGTACATGAAGAATAGTAAGAACCTACAGTGTACTGATGTGCTTTGTTTCCTTAGGCTAAGCTTGATTGTTGTTAGCTGTACATCTATGTCTTATACACATACCCCCTAGGACTTTAATCTTATGCTTCTGTCATGTTCTTGTTGCAAATTGTCTCCACGTTCTTTGAGAGGGATGGGCCTGGTCTTGGCTGTGTACATTCTCAACACGTCTGGCAGACCTGAGCCAGAAAAAGTGTTTTCTGTAAGTGTGTCCTTTGAACAACACCAAATACTGGTGAGCAAAATACTTCTGCTTCCCCACTTGTAAAATGAAGTATTTCTAAATTGATCCCGTACACTTTTCTCAGTGTTCTTTACCAGGAAAAGACATTGACAGTAAAACTCTTAATTTACTCATAATGGATGGAATTTCTTCTTGAAGTTACTAACTATAGACTCTGAAAAATGCTTCTAAAGAATAAATCTTCCCAGAGTTCATGCTCTGGAGTAATGTTCTCTTCCTTTGAATCTCTACTGTCCCCGGGACTTGGATAATCCAGCAGTACGCAGTGCAGTTGACTTTGAGCAACCTAAACCTATAATTGGTAGTGACTTTCCCACTTCCTCCTTGGCAGCTGTGGAAGTGTAAGAAATCTGACTTCAGTCACCTGGAGAAATCATGTGGAAGATTATTTAAAAAGGCTGATCTTGGCATCAGGTGAATAAGTTGAAAAAGTACACCTTATATTGCCATTAACGCCCTTCAAAATATTCCTCTACCTTTTGAACATACGTATCTCATAATTCCTGCCACTTTCTGAAGCAATTCTGGAAGTTCTGTCTTTGCAGCATGTGATCAAAAAATACACTGAATGGCACCCAGCAAAAGCAGGATAACTAAAATATGACAGTGTGTCTTCACCCACCTTATCTACTAGATCTTTTACCAGGCAACTCTGACTGTTCCACAACATCAAAATAATCAATGCAAAGTAAATGTTTCAAAGCAGTTCTGTATCCCAGGTCAGCCTCAAACTCATGGTGATGCATGTTCCTTAGCCTGCCAGGTGCTGAGGTTACAGGCATGCCTGGCAAACCCCATTAGATTATTATTCGTGCTTTTCTCCCTTTTTCAGGACAGATACTAGACAGACCATGGGAAACATGGTTGTTACTATTTTGCGAACTCTGCAAAACTTCTGTTAATTACTTATAAATAAAGAGTCATCATATTGTAAAGCACATCTTACAGAATCATTGTCATAAGAACAAAACAAGCTTTACAGACAAAAAAGCTTTAAATTATTTTTGAGACTGCTTTTGAATCATGTAAATAGCATCAAAATGTTCCAACTTTCCACTTTATGAATAGTTTATATGTAGTTCTTCTAGAAGTAAAATGTAATTAGTAATATTTCAATTTCCTTCCCTTTAGCCTGGAAAACAATATTAGAGATCATTTTCCCATCTAATAATTTACATTGCTTAACATTTTTATTCTCTGAATAAAGGATAGAAATGATAATTGTTTTACCTATTATCCCTGGTTAAAGGGTGCAGAACCACAGAATAGGCAAGAAGAGTTAACTGTTTTAGTTAACTATTTATGATGTATAAGACATTTTTCATAATTAATTTTAATAACTGCCAGGATATGGTATGCTATTTTGAAATAAAATTAAATAAATACTGCAAGTGTTTCTAATTTATCAAAGTATACAGTTACACCTCTAAAATTCTTTCTACTGTTTAAAGTATGTTTTAAGTCCATTTAAAGTATATTTTCCAGCTACTATGGCTTGAAACTTGGACAGACATCTTTTGAAATGTATAAATTATAGAAGAAAATCAGCATAGTTTTCTTTTCCTAGGAAGTGGAGCAGTTAATATTCAACATGAAATGTCTAATCTTTAAATGCATTATAATCTAACTGCTTAGGATAATTTTTCCTTTAATACCTTAAGAGTCTTCAAAGCCTGAAGGATGGGATTATTAAGATGGAATTTTAATGTCAAAATTATCACAGAAGCGAACATATTGCTAGTGTTCATAAAAAATTGTATTCAATTTCTGTATGATTTGTTCAAATAAGAGATAGAATATATTTGATTATAGCCAGTAAGTAACCCCCAAATTTGATCAGATGACTGGAGGTCACTGCTATATAAGTGCTGTCTACCTTAGAGATTAGACTATTTAACAGCTGAATTTACTCTAATATATAAATGCACCTCCAGAGATAACCACAGAACTGCAGTCATGAAGTAATTAAACTGTTTGAATATTTTGTGGTAAAATTAAAAGTGGAAATTATGAAAATAAAAAATTAAAATGAAAGTAAATGAAGATTTCTTTGGAAACAGTTCAAAAGTATAGAAAACATTTTTAAGTTTTCATTTTTCAAAGCTTTGGTATAGCTCAAAACTAACATATGCACAACCGATTTCTAAACTTAAAGCCTCTTATATTTTGCAGACTTTTATTAGTGTTGAGATTAATCTATGATATAAAATTTTCTGTGGCAAGCCAACTAATATGAAAAGCAATAACAAGATAGCATTTAACTGTACTATTTTAGGTAATTGTTTTAAAGCAAATAGATACTTTGTAGCATTTTTTATAATCATGCTTGTCAGTGTTTTATGGAGGATTATCCTGTAGCAATATAAACTCTCCCTTCTACATTATCAAATATGTACAATGATGTGTTCATACATAATCATTTATAACTATAAATAGAAACTATAATAAGCAATCAATAGTCATTCACACTTACAATTATAATTTGTATTCCACTGATGAGGGGATGTAAAAACTTATCTTTTGTATTTGACTTAGAACACAAAAGCTCAGTAGGTACACTTCTTAGAACAATTCACATTTGTGATTTATGAATGCTCTTTTAAGTTCTTTGAGGATATAAATATATAGTTACATTTTCCCTTTTCCCCAGTGCTACATAATTATAACTTGTAATATGTAAATATTTATGAATTCACAGGATGTTCACTAGGAGAGAAAAATGTTATACTTGCAGATTTGTCTAATATTTTCAAGATACAGATCTTCTTATTAGGCTTTATGCTGCACTGCAAAATGTAAAAATATATTGCTATAAATCTGACTTGTCTGGAAAACATACCATCTGGTGATTGTTGAGATTTGAATATTGTCACAACATCATTTATTGTTAGAGACAGACACTACAAAATAGGTTGAAAATTTTACCACTTTGCTTTTATATAATCAAATATAGGACAAATACCCTGTATTCTACATGATAAAATGTTTCAACATTCATATTAAGAAATATTAAAATCTGTACTACCACAGAGATCATACAGCTAGAAAGCCCATGCTCTTCCATTGACACTGGCCACCATTCTACAGTGACAAAGGGCCCCCAAACATTTTTTTTTTTTTTGGAGACAGGGTCTTGCTTTGTAGTTCAGGCTGGCCCTGAGCTCACTGTGGAGCCCAGGCAAGCCTGGAACTCAGCAATCCTCCTGTCTCCGCCTCTCTAGTGCTGGGATTACAGGCATGAGCCACCTGGCACTGTGGTATGTGGTATTAATTGTTGGTGGGCATGAGTCTCCACACCCAGCATCGTATGTGGTTACCAGGGATCAAACTCAGGACCTTGCGCTTGCGAGGCAGGCGCCAGAACCACTGAGCTAACCCTCCGGCCCAACTTTTTTTTTTTTTTTTTGAAACAGGGTCTGGCTTTGTAGTTCAGGCTGGCCCTGAGCTCACTATGTAGCCCAGGCAAGCCTCGAACTCAGCAATCCTCCTGCCTCTGCCTCCAAGTGCTGGGATTACAGCCATGAGTCACCATGCCAACAAAGGCCCTTTTGTTTTTAATTTTTGAATTGAATTCTTTATTGGTATAATTTATATACATCTCACAATCACATATAACATTGGGGAATTTGTGCCAGTATATGACACAAGTTAATTCTCATTTTTACCCATATCCCTACCCACCCACACCTCCCCACCCCCTTTATACATACTCTTTTATTTTCTTTCTGAATCATATTTATTCCTTCCCCTCAGTACATTCCCACACCAAATTTCCTATGGAAATTTCCCACTCTATAAAAGCTGTCATACTTTCTAGAGCTCATTTGCATCTACAGGTGTTCATATCAAAAATCTGGTATTTGCCTATCTGTGATCTATCTATTTCACTTATTAGTATATCCTCCAGGTGTCTCCATTTGCACATAAATGAATCGATCTGTTATTCTTTATGGCAGAATAATACTCCATTTTATAAAAAAAAAACACAACTTCTGGGCCAGAGGATTAGCTCAGTGGTTCCTGCGCCTGCCTCGCAAGCGCAAGGTCCTGAGTTCAATCCCTGGTAACCACATACAATGCTGGGCGTGGTGTCTCATGCCCACCAGCAATCAATACCACATACCACAGGGCCAGGCATGGTGGCTCATGCCTGTAATCCCAGCACTCAGGAGGCAGAGGCAGGAGGATTGCTGAGTTCGAGGCTTGCCTGGACTACATAGTGAGCTCAGAGCCAGCCTGAACTACAAAGCGAGACCCTGTCAAAAAAAAAAAAAAAAAACATAACAAAAAACCCAACTTCTTTATCCAGTCTCCAGTTGATGGGCATTTGGGTTGTTTCTAAGATTGAGCTATCACAAACTGAGCTGCTATGAACAAAGGCCCTTTTTAATTGAATATGTTTGATATTGTCCAATATAGGACCCTGGTGACTAGGATGGTGTTATCTATAACTCCACATTTAGTATAATTTTCACAGCTCAAAAAGGTACCAAGCCCCGATTCCTCTAATTAAATTTTCAGATCGGCTTCTTAACGTCTATCCGTATATTTCTGTAGAATCTGCTTTCTGTACTTTTTCTCAGTTAAACTAGAACTGTTTTTCATTTCATGCATATAAACTTTTCTCTTATGACATTTCTCTTTTTCAGGTCAAATACATTTTTTTTCACCATAGCTACAGTCTGTCTTTTTCCAGAAATGCTTCTAGTATTGAGTCTTCTAAATAATAAATTGTGCAAATAAAATAATTGCTTCTCTTTAAAGCAATCCAAAATAAGGCTTGTTTATTTTGCTGTATTTTGCAAACTGGCTTGACACTAATTATAATTTTTAAAATACGCATCATTCTCATATTTTCCAAATTTTCAGTGTTTACTAATTTTGTCATCAGATCATGCTAATAACTATTATGGAATTTTTAATTGCCAGTAAATAATTTTATTAAGCATACTACTTAAAAACACCACAAACCTAATTTTATCATGAAACAGAGTCAAATGTTGAGTGTATTGCCTAAAAATGTGGTACATCTACATATAGTCCTTTTGCATTTATTCTATTAGTTTGGAGCAAGTCATGGCTTTGAGTTTCTGTTGAAAAATAAAGTTAGCCTTTCTTTGGAGACAAGGGTTACATATTATAAAGTTATCTTCTATATATTAAGTTTATTTTACACTAAAATAGAATATGAAATGGAAAGCTGGTTAGTCAAAAGTCCTAGGAAGGACGAATGTTTCTGCAAATAGCTTTCATGTTTTCTGTGTTGGACAGAGTTCTTCATGCTCATCTTTCTTGGGAGGCACCTCCTTCCACTTTACAGCAAAGTGAGACATCACCAGAGCTCAGATGCCGCTGTCTCTGCTATTCCCACTGAGGCCACTGACTTGACTTTCTGCCCAACTTTGAATGATTAATCACATTTTCTCTAAATCTGTTGTAACATCATAGTGTTTGATGTGTACCTTCTTCTGATAAATCTTTCATTTAACTTCTATTTAATTCTCTCAACATCATCATGTAGCAGCATTTTAATTTTTAAATGATTTTGAAGAAAATCCAAGGTTGGAGAGATTAAGCAAAATAAATTGACTCAAGTTTAAATAGATAGATGGTTAAAATGAAAAAGGCTATTTCTGCTCTTAAGTTTGACTTCAATGCCTACATGGAGAACAGTGTCCGTTTCCTCAATCTGTATTACTGGTCCCCTGCACATTCAACTATGAGTGACTCTTTCTCTGTGTCTTATATTCAAATTTTAAAGACAATTAAATGAGAATGAAATCTCTCTTCCTCCATTCAACCCAAAGAATAATAGATATTTTGATCCAAAAGTCTAACAAATTTATCAAGAAAATAAGCCTCATAAATTTGAACAATTATGTTTTGGTAATATGTTATCAGATTTTTACAAAAACATATACTTGAAGCTCTATAATATAATTGTATTGGAAAGACATTATAGTCATGTTGGCTGAGTCCAGAATTCTGAGCATTCCTGATATGTAAATAAATGTTTACTAGTTTTTCATATTTTATCTTCTACAATTGCCTAAATTCCTTTGCAAAGATGCTACGATGGTGCACCCTTTTTGACTATGCTCACAGCACTATGTCATTGCAGGAAACAGTGAGCTCCTTTGTAAGTGAAATACAGTTTTGCTGTTACTCCTTTCTCAGGCTTAATATGTGCATGATACATTCTCTTATTTTCACTTCGGCGACTGGTTTAAGCATTTGTGCATAGATTGGTACTCACTCTGTTTCTAATCACAGTTACAAGTGAAGTTTCCATGATGGACATACACTATGTCAATAACAGACAAACTATTGGGTTGAAATAAATACACACATGTAAAATATTGATAGGTATTTCCAAATTGCTCAACTGATGTCTTCATTTTCTCTACCTAAACATGGACATTACACTGTGTCTTTGTTTCATCTTTTGAAATAGGGTAATATCATTGCTTCATATATGGTTTAATTTTATGGGCATATATATATATATATATATATATATATATATACACACACACATGTCTTTTGAATCTGTAAATAACACTAATTTACAATTCACTTCCTTTGGTATGTTTGTAATTATCAATTCATTTTCATATTTATTCCTCTTAGAAACACACACAGTTTATTTACATATGACCACGCATTTATTTACATACCAGAAATGCTCAGAATTCTAGACTCAGCCAACATGACTATAATGTCTTTCCAATAAAATTGTATTATAGAACTTCATGTATATGTTCTTGTAAAAATCTGACAACATATTACCAAAACATAATTGTTCAAATTTATGAGACCTATTTTCTTTATTAACTAGTTCTAGCTGTTATCTTTTTCCAAATGTTCTGGATGTTTTCTTACAAAATACTATATATTTAGAAATCTCATACATACATAACAAGATATTATTTATAATGTACTGATTTGATCATCTCTGTTCCTCCTCAGTTATTATGTTAAATTTAAAAATCAGAAGAGATTATTATATGCACCCTTAGTTTTGAATGAGATAATATTGAGATGATGAGATAATATTGAGATAATAATCACAATATACTTCTATATTCTTTTATAAAACTTTCTCCTTATATCTCATTTGATTTCAACATGCACTGGAGGCATAACTATGATCTCTATTATAAAGATGAGTAAACAGAGACTCCAAGACATAAGGTATCCCAAGGAACAATCCAGATGATTACATGTATGGGATTTTAATTCTAAATATAAAACTGTTTTCACTTCAGACCACTGTTCCTTAAAAATCTACCATCTATTATTAATTCCTCCCTTAAAAGATATTGGGTATGTAAGAGATTTGGGCACTTCTGGAATTCCTCTGTCTATAGCCTTTTGGGCCTCAACAAAATGTCTTCCCTCACTAAAAACCCACTAATTAATTCTATTGAATTAAGACTTTTAACATCCAAGAGTCCTCTATTCAAAATCCAAATACCCTTGGAGATTTAATAATCAAGCTGTTAAGTAATTAAACCTTAGTAAGAATTAGCTTATCAGATTGCTTTTCATCAAACACTAAGTGAGGGGCAATGGAGCACAAAGACTAAGAAATGGGGTAGGC
Source organism: Thryonomys swinderianus (assembly GCA_004025085.1). Lineage (NCBI taxonomy): Eukaryota > Metazoa > Chordata > Mammalia > Rodentia > Thryonomyidae > Thryonomys > Thryonomys swinderianus. Next base: position 10,345 of record PVIC010015358.1, read on the forward strand.
TGGAGCTCTGAAGGGGCTGGCAGTGTAACAGTGCTGCTACCGGGAAAGCCTGGACACTTGGGGTAAATGGCAAGCACAACTAACCAAATTTGAATGTACATAGTAAGAAACATTCATTATTTCATAATTTTGTCATATGGTTGTGCATGGCTACCAGGAAGACTCAATATTTTCATATTATTTGAGATTTAGCCATGAGATTGGTCTTTCTCTTTCAACCAATAGTCAAAGTAATGTTCCTATTCCACAGATAATAATGGCAAAGCTAATTAACTGTGTCTGATGCTCCCTACTCTTGGCTTTTAAAAATACTTGCATAAATTTCAACTCAAGAGTAAACAAGTAAACAAAAAAAATCCTATATGTTTCAAGCTTTCCTGATCATCTCCACCCCTTCCTAGTTCTGGGAAATATGGCCATTCTCTCTTCTGCTTTATTTAATATATACAGGCTGATCGCATTCAATGATGACTTCTCTGCATTAATTTATTTTATTTTATCTCCTTCCATCAATTTGTGCATACCTCTTTATGAGAAAGACTAATTAAAATTTATCTTTGCACTCCTAGCATCTGTCATAATATGTACAATTTGTGGTCATGACTAATAGGTTACTAAATGCCTAACAAATGAATTAGGCAAACAAGTATGTAAATATTGATGTGAACATGTTTCTCCATAATAAGTATTCTCTCCATTCAAAATCAAGCTGAATATTCACTTAAATTTTCAACTTGTTTTAGTATTCTTTGTGATCTTTCTCTTTTGTGCACTGTGGACTGAACCCAATAACTCTTCTAAGGCATGTGGCTTACCATTGAGTGACATTCTAAATCCCTATTTTTGCAGATATTTAAAAGCAACAAGAAAATAGGCGATAAAAGAAATTTTGATATAATAACATAGGAGTCACAGGGATAAACAACAACAAAAAAAAAAACAACAGAAAATGATTATAGTTTGTTAATTGGAAAAAAACCACAATAAATTTGGATTGTAAGAATTCTTTAATTTATAATACAACTTTGCCAATAAATAATTTTATTTTGTAACTATATTGCATTATGATATAATGATCAATCAAATAATTCCATTAAATAGAAAAACAATAAGATACAAAATCAATGATTTCAAGACTAAAAATAATAAATCTATCAATCTTTCAAAAGCATTTTGTATTATTTAACTGGCAAAGTATAGATACAGATCATGTTCATAGTGTAATATTTCTAAACTGGCCCCCTAAATGAAACCCTCAATACATTTTTGTGAAGCTCTGTTTATCATAAATTATATATTTTATCCTACATTTGCTAATACATGTATGACTTTGTGCACTTGACTTGTGTATGACCTGAAGTTCTGTCATCTTTTCCTGTGTATGAAAAATTAATTAGAAAACCACTGTTCCTCTGTGATTCTTGAAAATTTTACAAGTTTTAACCAAACAGGATGCAAAACTGTTTTTGAGTTTCTGCCATGAAATGTCTAATAATTCTGTCATTCTTTTGAAACTACTGTGTTAATAAATTCTGACAATGTGCAAAACATAGTGAGAAGAAGTTTTGCTTCCCACACAGCTTTTTTCCAAGTGGTAAAAGAGAAAGGAGCTAAAAAAGAAAGAGCCTACTAGGGTCAAATGGGCCATTTCTTCACAGGAATATTTCCTGTATTTTCATTCTAGAATTGTGCTTTTCTTTAAATATCTGAGGGAATGAGATTCAGGTTTCCATCTTTTTTAATTGAATTCTTTATCAGCACATTTATATACAGCTAACAATCATACTCAACACTGGGGAAGCCATACCAGTATATGACACGAGTTAAAGCACAGACAAGAACTTAAAAATTATATCGTGATAGATTTTATTATATTTTAGAATAGCTGATAGTCATTTTATTCAATTTTTCTTTTGATTTCTTTACAATTAGTTTCATATTCTTTACCACAAAATCAATGCATAATCTTCTTCATTACATATTATCTTAAATTGCCAAATGTTAGAGATTGATGACTCTTTTTAGTAGAGGACAGTGTCTGAGTGAAAAGGGAATCACACACATGCACAGTGGTTTTCTTGCTCAGACTCAGGTAAGTTGACCTATAAAGAAAAAGTGAGATTCAGCCCCTATTTTGTTCATTATGGAGAATCTGGTAGTACGTTGTCACATTTCACAACTGTCCGATCTTGATTATGTCTGGAAAGATCATTAACATTTGTGCATAATGTTCTCAGGATTTCAGAAGAATAAAGAGATATCAATTTTCATTCAGGTTAGTCCAGGAGCTCTCGGCAAGTAGTGATATATACAAGTGAGTGGGTACACCAGTCTTTGTATGTGCTTGCATTACAGCACTTATGGTGGTGCTCCTCTGAAGCCCGTGGCTCAGTAGGACCTCAGGAATCTAGAATCACAGCCATTTTGCAAGAAAGCTTTTGCTTGCAAGATAGTGAAGAGATACTGATGGATCAAAACTTCATGCCTTGCCTTTTTTTGAAATGAGATTACCACAGTGGGCTCTGCCAGAGCTGCCCCAGTGTGTACCATCCACCGAGCAGCACCTGAGAGCACAGAGTATACCAAGTGTGAGTGGTGTGGTTTGCAGCAGCATCTCCAGACTTCCAGCTCTGAATGAGTCCCACACAGATTAGTCAGAGATGTGTAAATATTTAGTAGGCTTTTGAAAAAAGGAAATTACTAATTTCTTTTTCAATGTAAAACCCAGTGAATACCTCCAAGAGGTGCCTATAAAGAAGGATTAATCATCATTCCACCTAATGTGTCAATTTGGTGTCTCCAACACATTAAAAGGTGCAATTCTCAGAAAGTCGTTTTCTGCCTGAGTCTTTTCACTATGATTTCACAACATAATTGCCGACTTAGGCCCTCTCAGCAGATTGTATCCTTGCAATATATATGCACTGTTTGGACACAAAGCATTCCTGTTTTCAGTTAATTAATACATCACAAGGCGCTTTCTCAATTACAAAGCCCCAAATCTCACAAACAAACAAGCTAAGGATATTATCTCTGAGCCATGTTATCCATGTATTTTCTTTCATTTGCGTAAAATATATTTTTGACTTCAGTGAATGCCATAAGCAAACTTGATATCTAAATAATATCAAGTATAGCTCAACAAAAGCAAACAAACATGGTAAAGCAAAACACACAACACAGGACTATTTTTATTCCCCCACATTCTTTTTTACATCTCTTAGCACATTTCATTTAACACATCTCTCTGAACAAAGATAATTCCTGTCTTTGATTTTCTCTCCTATTGAGAGAACAGTAAGAAAGAAGTTTCATCCATGAGACATAATAAATTTTTTCGTAAGTTCACGAGGGTTAATTTTTACAATTCCATCTGTTTATCCTTTTAAATGATTACAAATAATAAAATCAGAAACAATGATTATTTGTAAATCCAATGCAATTTTCCATTTTTTAAAAAAGTGATACTATAATGTACATGAATATATACAGTATATACATGGGAATATACATTTTATATATTAAAGTAGAATATTCTTTAAACACATGCATGACTAAAATTTAAAATTAGCAAGATACTGAAAAAAGTTAAACATATTCAGTACCTCTACTATTTTGGGTCTAAAGCAACTGTGGTATACAAGTCAAGCTTAAGGTTATTTTAAGTTTCTCATTTCTCAATGAAATTTCACTTAAAATGTCTGATATATTTTACTTTGATAATAAAACTTTATTTAGAGATAACCATTCCCCAAATCATCACTAACTACATAAAGTCTAAAACTGTATGCTGAGTAACAGAAATCTTTATTACAAACCTGAAATGACCATTAAAATTAAAATACCATCCACATAGTTGAATAAAAGTGATTAAAGAAAGATTTAAATTTCTTTCTTTTTAATTGTGAGAAGGGTACTTTTAGGGAACTAGCTGGAGTTATTTCAGTTAGCTTCAGTTTTGTTGGCAACATCCGGAAGAACGTAGTCAGGTACTGGCGGGAAACACGCTTCCTTCTCTGCAGCACAGTGCTGAGCTTGTCCCCTGACAAGGAGCTGTTTCACGGCCTGTTCATTGGCCCTTGCTGGCTTGATACAGACAAGGAGCATGTCTGAGTTATCCCCTGCACAGAAGTCTCAGTCAGGGGGAATTTGAGGACGGCAGGGTGACCAAACTTGTTTCTCCTGGAGGTCTTATCCCAATGATGCTTGAGCTACTTCTACAGCTTCAGTGTCTCAGAAACCTAGACGATGGGGGTGGGTGATATGTGCAATTTCTTTCTTATCTTGTTTTCCCTCTCGTGTGTGTGTTCATATGCTTTCTTCTTTTTTTTTTTTTTTGAGACAGGGTCTCGCTTTGTAGTTCAGGCTGGCCCTGAGCTCACTGTGTAGCCCAGGCAAGCCTCGAACTCAGCAATCCTCCTGCCTCTGCCTCCCGAGTGCTGGGATTACAGGCGTGAGTCACCACACCCAACACTGTATGTGGTTACCAGAGATCGAAATCAGGACCTTGCACTTGTGAGGCAGGCGTGAGAAACACTGAACTAAATCTCCGGCCCCATATGCTTCCCTCTTAACATTCAAGTCCTTTTTGGCTTCCACTTTAGGAGAGGGAAGAAATTATTTCTGGTGAGTGTTCTTTAATTTAAAATAGAACAATATACAATATTTTAAAATAAAATGATCTACAGAGTTTCTGGGAAAACTATGGCACACACGATACAGCAGGCATATCGACCCCATCTGTCTACAAAAGCCAAGTCAGCACAGCCAAGGTTTGACAGATTATCAGCATGCACACAAAGGCAAGGTCACTTTGAGTGCGCAAAAGCATGCCAACTTCAAACTTTCCATAAAAGGGTGTCTATCACTGAAAACTCTGTTCTTTTTTTTTTCTTTAAAGACAAAGAAGGAAATGGCTTGGGTTGTGTTTTATAAAGTAAAACCTTGATATTAAGGTTGAATTGCAATCTTGACTTTGTAATAAATAAGTGGGCTTTGGGTTGCAGATTAGGTGCTTGGTCTGTACAAGTTTCACCATCATGAGTCTGGAGACTCCACTTCAAAAAACTAGAAGTTACCCCGGATTTTATCACGAAAGCAAAAGACCACAGTCTGTGTTCAGATGCCCCCCTGCCAACCACTTCATGCAGATGAAGTGGGGCTTTCTTTTTCAGAGGTAGTTGACTCTGAAACGTGTGATGCTGGGGTTAAGAGCGTGTGATTACTAAACCACAGTTAGTGACTGAGAGGTTTAGTACCATCGAATCTCAGTAGTCTGGGATAAAAAAGGGCTGAAAGACACGGATAACTCATTGTCCCCATTGCCTTCTCTACGCTGAGGGTCCCATGAGCTTCCTGAACTGCCTTCTGCGCACCTGTCTGCCATCCCTGCCTCAGAGTCAGCCACGTAGCGACTGAAACCTCCACACACAATAAGGCAAATAACCTTTTCCCCTCTAATATTTTGTGTCAGGTATTTTGTCTCAGCAATGAGAGAAAAGTAAATAACACACAAACATTAGTGATTTGCAATTTAGACTTGGTCTTGTACTTACCTAATACAGTGTAATATTGAAATTTAAAGCAGTGTGTGTGAGCATGTATAAAAGGTGACATGGATGATGGTTTTATTTATTTTTGTCATTCTCCTTTGAAACCTAAGGAAATTTTTCTCCAGTGATTGTAAAATTAAACACCTAGAATGATTTAAAAAAATATTTACCTGAAACATTTACATAGATAGCACAGGTAACTGTGAGTGACATCAAGCATGGCAAAAGTAAAAAAAAAAAAAGCTTTGACTATACTAACTGTAGTGATGCCATTTAGTTAAGACCAGTTGAGTGTCCAGAATAACAATAGGAGAGAGAAGGGATTCTTACTTGGGACCTTATTTCTAACTCCTGGGGCTATATTCACACTTCTATGAGAATGAGCAGAATACCTTGTTGAAAGTGCCGAAGGTGTAGAATAACGGGTTTTATTTACTGAAATCCCCTGGAGGAGTGTGGTGGAGATATAGCTTGAGGCCAGCCCCCCAAGGCACCGTTCCTCCTCCGGACTGCATCTTGCACTGCATACTAGACGATAAGCCAGAAAGATGATCTTGGAGAGTTTGACAACCATAGCAATGCCAGTGGGAAGTACTGCGGATTAACCCAAGCATTTGGTGAGAATAACATAAAGCATAGATGCCAATAGCAGAAGGTGTTCGTCTGGAACTTCTCAGTGCTTTTTATTCCTTTCATTATTTTATAAGGAATGAGTCTAAGCTTTTAGTCATGAGTCACTTACCCAAATCTTGATACTTGATAGCACAAAGCAGGTACCTGAATTAGGGTATAATGAAGTCACAAAGGGCATTAACAGGATGTCTCAGTATCACAAATATGAAAATAAAACAACACATTGAATACCAAACGCAGAGAAAGGAGAGTTAATGGTACAGGAATAACAGAAATTGAAAATAGTGTGTATCCTTAAAAAAACATAAAACAGCATCAGGTAGCTTTAAAGAGAGCACAAGCCGTGATCTGAGTATTAAAATGGATATTACTGAGATAAAGAGCTAAGCAGATCATTTGAATGGTTAACATGGATTCAGCTACATGACAAAACATAAGAGCTATAAAATTAGGTGAAGAAACTTATACAAAAAGGATGAGAAAGAAATTAATTTGTAAACAAAGAGGGCACAACAATCTAGAAACAGAAATTATATTATTTATAATTAACTCTCAGAAAAATAATGAAAGATGAGAAGTAATCAGAACCAAACATGGATACCATATTTTTTTTAAAGAAGATATCAGATTTAAAGTGCTTATGGGGAGTAAGAATGTATAGAAAAAAAGAATTAAAAAGTGCATAAACAGAATTTTGGGATAAAATTTGAAATCATTTTAAAATAAAAGAAATTCTAGTATTTCCTAAAGTAAAAACAAAATTTCTGAGTCATGATGTCCTTACTTAAATTAGAGACCTAACAATACTAAAATAAAAAAGATGTTACTGCATTTTTAAAATATTGAAGAACACCACTTCGAACCTAGCATTTCATAGCTTGGAAAAGGACTATAAAAAGATAAAGTTAAATACATTCCACAACCTATTCAAACGCTTTTGCATAAATATACTTTTTTGGAATTACTTCTAAAGGGTGTCCTAAAACAGTAGTAGATATATTGAAAATATTATTTAACTGTTTAAAGAGAGTTTGTTGTTAACAAAATAAGCATTTTTAAATATACAAGAAGGACATAATAGTACAAAATTTAAATTGTAAAGAAAACTATAGGGCTGAAAAAAAAAAGGTCATCGTGGTACATGATCTTGCTTACTTCAGGAAATACTTTTAACAAAGTGATCTGCAAAGTGAAAATAGTAAGGAATATTAAAATAAAATATAATCATTGGAAAAGTTAATCAGGCAGCATATCACTCAAGTGAAAAAGTCAAGTGATTTTAAGGAAAATGCCAAAAATGAGATAACAGTATGAGACACTGAATGAAAGCAAAATACATAGTTTTTGATGTTGTCTACATTTTTCAGAAAATTAATAGTGCAACAGAAAAAACAGATTTATTACAAATAGAAATACAATAAAATAGTTTATGCCATAAATATAGGTAAATTTATAGTACTGTAAATGCATGCTTGAGTGTATGTCATTCCCCTTCATGTACAGTAACATACACCCAATCATATCCTGCCATGAACACTGCACCTGCCCTCTCATCCAATCACATCCAAGGCTCCCTATGTGAATGCCAGTAACCTCCGTGATATGGTAATTAATAAAGAAGGTCCCTAACCACGCAGAGCCCGGTTGCTGTATTAATTCTATGTCACTGCTCACCCTTCCAAGGCTGTCAGATTACGGAGACGGCATGGTAACCAGACCAGGCTGAATTACACATTTCTGTCTCTCTCTCTCTTGTTGTTTCTCCTTTTTCAGTTTCTCAGTCAATGTGAATTAAGCATCTTTACTCCTCATGCCCCTCTGCTATGATATTCTGACCTTAAAGTCAACAGCCATGAATTGAACAGTCTGAGACTGGGAGCAAAATTAAACTTCTTTTTCTTATGTTTTGGGTATGGGGTGTTTTGGTCCAATGATATGAAAATAACTAATACAAGATACAACTACTCTGAGATGTCTCTATCCCTTTGACATTACAATATCACAACATGGTCTCCTGACCAGCAGAAACAGCAGTACCCTAAGGACTCATTAGGTATGCACATCATAAACTCCTATACAGATGTCCTGAAGTAGAAGCCATGAAACTGAGCACGGAAATCTATTTGGACAAGCATTTCAAATGATTCTGAGGCACTTTAAGTTGAAGACTACTGCTCTGGATCATACTTGGATTGATCTATTTATTCCATTTGTACATGTGATTAGGAATGAAGTATCCCTTAAGTAATAAAGTGATTTATAGGCAGAAGGAATTGTATTGTAGTGAAGGTGAGAGGCAAAGGAAAGAGAAAGATCACTTTTGGCATCCAAATTTAATCTTGATGTAATATTGATTTCTAGGAAAGTGATTTGCCTACTAAGATAGTTTCAGATGGTAGAGCAATTTCAAACACACATAATTGATGCTTCTTAACCAGGAAAAAGTGAATAACTTTCCTGTCCTATTAAAATTTCCCTACTATACAAGGTATTAGCATAATTTTTAACAAATTTAAATTTTCGTGTTCCTGTTATTTAGAATTTCTTGTTATTTAGATTTTTGTTCACATCAAAGTCCAATAATTATAGTTTGGAATTTGTGTATGAATTATTTCTAAACCAATTAAATATTCTATAACCTTGAAGTAGGTGGCAAATTGCTCTGGACCTTATTCCATCCTCTGAAAAGTGAGATAATACATTGCTTCATTATTTCTAGAAATTAATGATACTTGCTACAGGAATTCTTTTGAAGTTGTCATGTATTGGGCTTCCAAAGTGATATAATATTTCAAGCAATGTGACCACAAATATACATTCCAAAAAATGTGCATCTGACTGAGGACTTGAGTATTTAATCATGTAAGTCTATTGATTTCCACTATAATTTTAAACTGTTAACATAAAATACATGCCTTCAAGAGGTAATAAATATCACCCTTAAGAATCATCTAACTACTTCAAAGTCTATGCATATATTGTCAAAGTATTACTTATGTGCATTTATTTTTCCACACAGCACTACAAGGAAGATGGTGAAATGAACAACTAAAACACTCAATTGTACCACAATAAGTCAATGTGCTTCTCCCAGTTTCTAACACACAATGGCCTCATAAAGTATTTTTGAAAGATGATTTCAACAGATTGTCTGAGAATAATAAACAGCATTATTAATCATATCCACTAATTCAGAAGAAACCAAGAGCTAGTGTTGTCATGTGAAGATTTCATTTTAAACAGATTTTATATGATTGTAAGTAATCTGATATGACTTAGGGTTAAGAATTACAGCAATTTTTAAAAGCAAGTCTCTTTCCTAGTATTTTACCCTATAATTTTTTCTATAATTGATTCATTAGTTGATTAACATCACTCCTGACAATAAGTACCTGTTCTAAGTAGGAAGGAGTTAATTGAAGAAATGGCCAGAGTGCTTTCAGGCTACAGCCTAGCCACTGTTTGGTCAGTTTTGGGCATGGCTGAGGGATTTTTATGATCTATCCACATGGTAAAATGATATTACTGTCATTACTTATTAAACAACTTCCAAGTAAATTTCACTGAGTCATTATTACCAATAATGTTTAGTTAATTCTTTCCTGTCCCAAGTTCAAAACTGCTCTTAACCTATGAGCCTAGAATACAGAAAAATTGTGCCTCACCAGCTAATCACAATTGCCAACCACTGTGTATGTTGCCAAGTATTTTTGTATAGTATCATAATGTAACATTAAACATTATACATTGGATCATTTACTATTCTTTCCTTTGCTTTAATACAACTCTTTTTCAGCTGTATCTATCTTACAAGTCTATCAAAGAGACAATAGTATCACTATATAATGAAGAACCAATTTTTCAGATGATGAAACATCATAAATCTTTTGGTGAAAACATTAGATTCTCTATGCTTATCTTCAGATGGAAATTTAAAGGTTGAAAGACTGAAGACAAACTGTCAGCATAACGCTGACATCTTCCCCCTGACTCCAGGAGTCTCTCTTCAGGTAACCAAGTGGAAGAGGCTTCCTCAAGTAGCCTCCTCCATACTCCTATAGAACGAGACTCTTTTTTATTCCTCTAACTCATAGTTTTCATTGAAACTTAATGAAGTGATACGTAAGTGCTACTAAACAAGGTTTGAAATAATTAATGGCAAGAATCTTTATACTTTCTAGTCTTTCATTTAAGGGGTTGATGGTGCTGTAATGAAGTCAGAGGTAACTATGAGTGTGAAAGGCTATAACCTCAGGCAGTGATGGATAATCTTCCTAGCTTTATAATAGTGAAAATATTCAGAGGAAGAATAATGCAATTATTTTTAATTGAATTATTTGTCAGTATATTTTATATACAGCTCACAATCACACTCAACATTGGGGAATTTGTACCAGTATATGACAGAAGTTAATTCTCATTTTTACCCATATCCCTACCCACCACAACTCCCCACCCTTATATACATGCTATTTCTTTTTCTTTCCAAATCACATTTATTCTTTACCCTCATTATGTTCCCCCACCACATTTCCTTTGAATATTTTCTATTTTACAAAATCTATCATACATTACAAAACTCATTTACATCTACAGGTTCTCATACCAGAGAAAAGTTATGGTATTTACAAACCTGTAATCTATTTATTTCACTTATTCGTGTGTCCTCAAGGTGTATCCATTTGCACATAAATGAACAAAACTTGTCATTCTTTATGACAGAATAATACTCCATTTTATTTAAAAAAAAACACACATCTTCTATATCCAGTTTCTAGTTGATGGGCATCTGGGGTGTTTCCAAGATTGGGCTATCACAAACTGAGCTGCTATGAACATGGGTGTACATATGACTTTACAATATGATTCTTTGAAATCCTTTGGGTATATTCCTGGTAGGGGAATGGCAGGGTCAAACGGGACCTCTAATCATAGTTTTCTGAGGAATCTCCACACGGATCTCCACAATGGTTGCACAGTCCACAATCCCACCAATGGTGGAGAAAGGTTCCTTTCTCCTCACAGCCTCACCAGCATTTATTGCTGGTTGATTTTACAATAGCAGCCATTCTTTGTGGAGTGAGATGAAATCTCAGTGTTGTTTTCATCTGCATCTCTCAAATGCCTAGTGATGTTGAACATTTCTTCATATGCTTCTTGGCTGCTTTTACTTCTGCCTCTGAGATGTGTCTTTTCATTTTAGATGCCCATTTTTGAATTGGGTCTTTAAACTTGGGGGGACTGATTTGTTTAAATTCTTTATATATTCTAGATAGTAGCCCTTAGTTTGACAAACAGCTAGTAAATATTTTTTCCCATGTTGTTGGTTGTCTTTTAGTAGTGCAAGTGGTTTCTTTTGCTGTGCAAAAGCTTTTTAGTACGATGAGATCCCACTTGTTGATTCTTTCTGCTAGTTCTTGTGCTATAAAGGTTTTGTTCATAAAGTCTCTGTCTAAGCCAGAATCTCCAAAAGTTTTACCTAATTTGTTTTGCAGCAGGTTTGTTGTGAGTGATGCATTTCTTGAATCACACAAAAAATATTACTGACTGCTTCACCAGTTTACATAAAAGCAAAATGCAGTATGTGTGTGTCTATTAAATATTATGGACTATACTAGGCAACTGGAGTGACTTTTTTACTTCAGCTACAAGCAGTGAGAATTTTAACTTTTTCATTCTCAATTAAAAAAAATAAATATATTAAGGCTACATTTGTACCTCTAGTTAGAGGTACAATAGAATTGAAAAATTAATTCTTTTTAACATAGTTCACATGTCATTTTTACTATTCAACTCATTTTTGGGAAACAAAGTTACTAATTTAACCTTTTAACTACAGTTTAATGTATTTTATGAAAATAAAAACAGTGGAGAGTAAAGTTCTAGTCCTATATTTCAGTTTAGGAGTTTTTAATAAAATATAAAGTTCTATATTGGTTTGTTTCCATGATTGTGATACAAATGAATAGTGTATTGTTTGTGTCATGTCATTAGCTAACCACAAATATTTTTATTCCTATTTCTATGCATTAATTATAGAAGCAAACTAAAAAAAATAGATTAGGTAAATGAAGACAGTGATGTTTATACTTATAATATAATAATCTACACCCATTTAGAAATTATTCAGTGAATGTGAAATATTTATTATGAGTCTAATAATTACCAAACATTATTTAGAAACTATAGGTAAAATGGTGAATAAGAGGCATGATCTTTGCTTTCTTATGCTTAGTGTAAAGGTGGTTGGGGGAGGGGAGACGTGGAAAAGAAGGAAAATAATCTAATAAGCATATAATTTTAGACAAGAGTTGGTTATTGGTGTAAACAGCCAGGCAAAAGGATGGCTGACCTTCCTTATAGCACCATGTAAGGAGCATTTGGGTCTAGGAAGGAGAGAGCAAAGAGATGAGAACTGAAGGAGCTGGGGTGTGTGGACACAGACAGAATGAAGTAGACAGCAGGATCAGGGACTGGTTACAGCACTGAGGTGGAGCATTCCTCTCGGACACCCGCACTTGCCTCACTCTTTTTCTAGTATCAGCACATGTCTAAAAGCAATTTCCAGACACTGTGTTTAAAATTAACTGAGCTGTCCTAAACAGAAAGAATGGTATTTTTATATTCATTTCTTATTGGAAAAGAGACTTAAACTATGTGAGAAGCTAAAAGCCCGCTGCAATAACTATTAAGTTATATGTATGTATGTTCTTGTGGTATTCAGACTAAGAAAATGCATAGAGCCGGGCGTGGTGTGGCTCACGCCTGTCATCCCAGCACTCAGGAGGTGGAGACAGGAGGATTGCTGAGTTCAAAGCTTGCCTGGGTACATACTGAGCTCAGGGCCAGCCTGAACTACAAAGTGAGACCCTGTCTCAAAAAAAAAAAATGCATAGAAAAATATTATCCTAAGAATGACACAGAAGTCATAGTTATAAGAATAATTCATATTATGTTGAAATACGTGCTAAATTGTAAAGGGTATAATTGGTGCAAGTTATTAAAAATGCATAGAACATAAAGTGAAAATGATTTCCCCATGTTAAATTTGATGGACACTAGCTCAAAAAAACACCTTTAAAAGCAATTCTAAAGGAAATTAGAGCTGACTTAAACATTTCATTAGCTTAGTAGATTTCCTTAAGGACCTAACATGGCCTAACTCTACCTCTCCTTTTATAATATATTTCTTCCCAGCTTGTTTAGTACAAGTTCAACTTTTAGAAGACATAACAAAAGGTATAAATAAATGATTTCAAGCTCATTGTAAATCAGATATTGTGATGAGTCTCTAAATGTTCTTGAACTGATTTCAATTATCAGTATTCTGTGATATGATACTCAATGTGATACTAATTTGAATAAAAATATTAAAACAAGATATTTAAAAGTAATGACTCTCTGGAATTAATAAATTACAAAAACCAATGATTCATCCGAAGTAGGTAAAAATTAGCATCATATTATGTGTGTGTGCATGTGACTCTAGCTAGCTACAGCAGTACATGACTAACTAACCTGTGTCAGCATAATATCAATACATCAAAAATGTAATATTTTAAGTGGATAGTGTAAATTAAATATTCTTAATTTGTTCAAATTTTTCTTTATTAGCAAATGAAGATTCTGAGTTGGGAAATAACCCTATTATTTGATGCATTAAATTCTAACATGGATGTAACTTCCAGTAGTTAATGTTAGTCTTTTTACTTCAGGATTATTTTCTGAGTGAAAAGACACAAGTCTACTTATCCTTGCAATTTTGCACTTATAACAGGAAGACAGACTCTGCACCTTCTACAACAATAAGAAAAATGTCTTGAGAGTACTGTATCAAATATCCTGGAAATGTATATCCTTGACTTTGCTTTTTCTCTTTACCCTCTCTGCTTCCTGGCCAGCATGGGTGAATAATTGTCCCCTGCTATGCAGTTTCTGCCTAACAGCCAGACAACAATGACTGAAAGCAATGAAAACATGAGCAGAAATGAGCAACTCCTACTTTACATTGCAAGCTTCAGGCCTTTTGTCTCAGAGATGGAAAACTGACTAATACAGTAAAGAGATATCAGAGACATGAGGGGATTTCTGTAACTTTATCTCAAATGTAGTTCTCATGGCAAAAAGGAAACGAAAGAGATAAAATTTGTATATAGTGGGTGGGGCAGAACTAAGGATATACAATTCCAGGTTATATCCCCACGGACTCAATTTTTCCAAAAAGACTCCACCTCCAAAAACAGCATGTATATAGGGGGTGGGGAGGTGTGCGTGGGTAGGGATGTGGGTAAAAATGAGAATTAACTTGTGTTGTATGCTGGTACAGATTCCCCAATGTTATATGTGATTGTGAGATGTATATAAATTGTACCAATAAAGATTCAACTAAGAAAAAGATAGCATCTATTTCATTCAATGTTAGATATAAAGATCATGTTTTATTCCTACTGATCTAAATGACAAATAAGAAACAAGCTGAAAATTTAACTTTATACGCATTTAAAAAGTATCTCAGTTTTTGTAGAATGGGAAATTTCCAAAGAGAATGTGGTGTGGGAATGTAATGAGGGGAAGGAATAAATATGATTCTGAAAGAAAATAAAAGAGCATGTATATAGGGGGTGGGGAGGTGTGGGTGGGTGGGGATATGGGTAAAAATGAGAATTAACTTGTGTCATATATTGGTACAAATTCCCCAATGTTATGTGTGATTGTGAGATGTATATAAAATGTACCAATAAATAATTCAATTAAAAAAAGACTCCACCTCCGAATAAATAGTGAGACCGTGGCAGAACATTTTATTTATTTATTTATTTATTTATTTATTTATTTATTTATTTATTTATTTATTTATGTTTTTGTTTTTTGAGACAGGGTCTCGCTTTGTAGTTCAGGCTGGCCCTGAGCTCGCTATGTAGCCCAGGCAAGCCTCGAACTCAGCAATCCTCCTGTCTCTGCCTCCCGAGTGCTGGGATTACAGGCGTGAGCCACCATGCTCGGCCAGAACATTTTAAATATATACCATAGCACCTACAAAGCAGTGAGGACCTGAGATTCATGGAATAAATGAAAAAAAAAACAGTAAGAAAACAAACATGCAGGTGAAGAATTATTTCCCATTCTGTATACTTGGGAAGTATAGAAAATGTAACTACACCCTCCACCTAATAATCTTGAGTATTTAATTATTTTTTGGTTTTTGTTTTAAATTTTACAGCAGTTTACAGATGAACATTTGTCTGGAATCTCAGAGATTTTCCACTTGGACAGGAGGATGTGAGTTGAGTGAATTTTCCCTGGCTTCTCCTCTCTCTTCTTCCTGACTACCACTAGTTAAACAGCTTTCCCTGGCCACAACCTATCCCAAACCTTCTCTGCCAGTAATAAACTAAGGTCACTATAGCCATGAGCAACAATAAACCATTCAATTGAGGGTGTAAGGTATATTATTTTACAAATGGAACTATTTTAATATAGTGGACTTCATGTGTGCAGATGAAGTTTCCTGGCAGCATTTGTGCAATCTCTCTGTACACATAGAGAAATAAGAGAGAACAGAGGTCCACCACCCTCAGTTAGCATCTTCCCCAAGAAGTATTCACAGTCCTAAGATGGTCAGGACCTTGTTCAACACAGGGATGGTGCCTCCAGCACCACATGTTCTATCTCTGCTTCTGCTCAAAATAAGGCCCTATGGCTAGGCAAGAAGGAGGAAAAGAGAACACATCCAACTTGGTGGCATTTTTCTTTTTCTTTTTGAAAACCATAGAGAAGTATTTTAGTCATTGTATTTGTAATTTCATATCATGAGGTATGAAGCTTTTGGGTTTGAATGCCTATTGGTGTTCAGTACCTGGTTTGTTTGTTTTTAGTGCTTTTGTTCACTGTAATTACACCCAATCATCAATTTTTTCAGAACTTAATGGCTGAATTAATGTTATACTTTAAATATGATAATTTTTATTTTTTGAATATTATATGCATTTGTTGTTCCTTTAAAAAACCCACAATATATACATACAAAAGAAAAATCATTAAAAGACCAGGATTTCTTTAAAAGTCCTTTTCAATGGGTTGGTTAAATACTTTTCACAGTGATAGCAACAAATCATGTGGGTGACGGCTTAAGCAGTGAACAGTGAGGTAGGACTGACAGAATTTCAGTCACTTGTCCATATAAGAACTTAAATATGAGAATCATACGAAAATTACAGGAAACAGAGCAGACATATCACTACAAATCCAAGATTTAGAAAAAACTGATATTTTGCCATATTTGCTTATTTTTTTCTCACATCTCTTTTTCAAGAAATTGAAGTATTAGCAGATTTAGCTAAAGTGCTGTGCAATCCATTCTTTTGTTTCCTTACTAATTACTACTATGGTTTTGGGTGCTCAGTCTCATTCATGTTTCATATTTATGACATAAACTTTTATTCAACATAAGCTGTATGTGACATTACCATTTTCTTATTGATTAGCTGAATTATTTCTTCAATCTGTGTCATTTATGTTGTCATGATTTAATTTTAACTCCTATATTTTAGTGTATGAAAATGAATACTAAATTAATTCTCATTTAATTAATATTAAATTCAAGAAAATGTTATACAGAAAAATCTTGAAAAAGAATAAATAGTAAAATAATATCAATAATTAATTACAAAATCTTTAAAATGTACTTTTGCTTACTTTCATTAATTTATCACTATAAATGTCCCCATAATTATAAATTTAACTTAATTATTTAAACATTTTTATTTAATGTCTATTTCAGTTGCTTCAAATGTGACTTTAAACAAAATATAATCTTAAAATTTCCTAAATTAAGACATTATAGAATAATATTGATTCGTATTTTTAAAAGTGTGTTTTGTTTTGATTATTGTTTGTAATCATCATTACAATGTATATTCTTGTAGAAAATTCCTTAGGATCATTCATGGTTTGTGGTTCTGGATGTCTTCCAACTGGGCTACATATGATAGGCATTTTGCCCTGTTTATGCAAAAGTTGTGTCAGAGGCCATTAGCAACTTAGCTTAAGTGGAATAACCACAAACCATAACTAACATTAATATAAACATAAAAATATATTTTACTTAAAAGGATCTTGTCTAAATAGTTCCCTAGTGGACTTAATATTTTAATGTAATTCCACATGTAGCAGGAGAATAAAATTAGTGAGAAAGTTTTTTACCTCCTTCCTTCTTTTCTTTCTTTCTTTCTTTCTTTCTTTCTTTCTTTCTTTCTTTCTTTCTTTCTTTCTTTCTTTCTTTCTTTCTTTCTTTCTCTCTCTCTCTCTCTCTCTCTCTCTCTCTCTCTCTCTCTCTCTCTCTCTCTCTCTCTCTCTCTTTCTTTGTTTCTGATTTAGGAAAACAATCTTGAGATCTATGTTTTATTTTTAAAATTTTACTTTGAACAGTTATATTTTTAAATCCCCATGCTCCTTGTTTCCAAATCAGAGTCTTAGACATTTTATACACATAATTTTGATCTTCATAATTGCTTTATGATACAGGACATATTATCACTATTCTTAGGCTTGCATAAGAACTTCATGATTCATAAATTTAAAATGTTTTGTTACAAAAACCCCTCCAGCAAATGATGGGAAGGATTTAGATCACTATTTCTGATTTAGGCCATTTTTACTACTGACCTTTTATTTCTGTGTTGTGCACTAAAGGTTATCTTCAAAAATTCATGCTGACTTTAGAATTGTTGTCCTCAGATATGATGTCTTCAGTTATCAGAACAGTTGCACATCTAACAATAAAACTCAGAATTTTATCAATCAGTAATCAAATTCTTTATGTGATAAACAAGGAGAGACAGAGAAGTCCTTTTCACATGGAGTCAGTGATTACAATTAAACTGCCACTATCCATGGGATTCAAGGAACTGCCAGAAGCTGAAAGAGTCAAAGAAAATTGTTGTCTTTAGTGTTGGAGATAAAAGAAACCTACAGATGCCTGGACATTCAGAGAATGAATGTCTGTTGTTCAGAGCCTTTGTTTTGTGGTAATTTGTTAACCCCCCCCAGTAAATTAAAATGAAAAAAAATAGCAAATTCATCTATAAAGTTATCCTAAAATACTTATATGCAACATTCAATGCAAATTAATTTTATAGGACTAGGTCTCTAGTAGTATTCAAATAAGTGATAAATTTACTGAAAATAATGAGAGAATCTGAAGTTGGAATTATAATGTAAGGAAAGACAAAAGAACTCTGCATTCCCATCAAATCATTAAATACCATATCCAGTTTATACTGCAGTTTGCAAAATGGCAAAATTTAACTCTCTTATTATATCAGCATATGAATATACATGGTGCTATGTGATAGGGAAATCAATAAATACTTTTGTAATAACTTGGCAAAAAGTAAAGTAGTGTAAGGGTTATTTAAAATTATATGAGTGAAATGCAACAGGTTTCAAAAAGAATTGGGAAGCACTGAATTGGGAACTTTAAATTTGTTTAAGTGACAAAAATGAAGGAACAAAACACATCTAGTTACACAGGACTTAAAAAGCATGATTAGCAAATATCTTAATAAAAATTTTAATTGATTTATTTAAGATATCCAGATAGCATACAAATAACCAATTTCAAGTGTGTAATGCAGTTCTTACAGTATAATCAGAGGCCAGCCATCACAACATTGAGAAAGTATTTTGAACAACACAAAAAAAGAGCCTTAAAACTATATTCAGTTACTCCCTATCTTCATTCTGCTAAAAACCAGAAAGCCATTTATTATTTCATATAGATTTTCTGATTCTAGATATTGCAAATATGTAAATCTCTAGAAAAAATTTTCTTTTGTGATATAACATTTCTAAAGTTGCTTTGTTGGTAGTTTTTATCAACATTCCATCTCTTTTGTTACCAAACATTTTATTGGATAGTTTTAGATTTAAATTAATAGTTTTTATTTATTAATCAACAGGCAGGCAGTGGGCTGT
Organism: Thryonomys swinderianus; assembly: GCA_004025085.1. Lineage (NCBI taxonomy): Eukaryota > Metazoa > Chordata > Mammalia > Rodentia > Thryonomyidae > Thryonomys > Thryonomys swinderianus. The sequence goes on from PVIC010015358.1 coordinate 29,505, forward strand.
TTCCACTTATTTAATATTATGAATAAGACTGGAATGTATACAGTTACTATGTAAACATATGTTTCTATCTTTCTTAGGTACACACCCATGAGTGAAATGTCTGGGTCACACTGAAATTTTAAATTTAACAGTTTAAAGACTAGCAGTCTTTTGGTTGAGTTTTTAGGATCCTCTCTATAAAGTATTATGTTGTTAGCAAAGAATGACAGCTTAACATCTTCCTTTCCCATTTTTATTCCTTTTCTTTCTTTCCTTTGCCTAATTGCTGTGGATGTTTCCAGAAAAAAATTGAACAGGACTGGTGGTAGTGGACATCCTTAACTTGTTTCTGATTTTGGCATGGAAGGTTTCAGTTTTTGACCATTTCATATGATCCTAGATAGATACATACAAACAAAAAAAAATTCAAAAGAATAACACTACAGCAACATATGTGCATCTGTTTATTGTAACTTGGTTTGTAATTGCTAAATTTTAGAAACAGCCCAAATATCCATCAACAAGAGATTGGATAAAGAAGATTTCTGTGTTTTTAAAATAAAATGGAGTATTAGCCATTAATAGTGATAAATTTGAGTTATTTATACCCAAATGGATGTACCTTGAAGACATACTCACAAATGAAACATATAGGACACAGATATGTGAATACTATTTTTCTGATAAGAGAAACTAAAGGTGTAAATGAGTTACAAAATGTATGATGGGTATTGTGAAATAGGAAGAAAATGTTCAAAAGGAAAAGAGAAAAGAAGGGTTGGGGGTAAGTGAATAAGGCAAAGAAAAATTTGATGGGTGAAAAAGGGAAACAAAGTTTAAGTATATAGGGGTGGGGGTTGTAGGAGGGGAGGCAAATGTAAAAATAAGAATCAAAATGTATCATATACTGGTTTAAACTCTTAGTACTGAATGTGATCATAATGTATATATATGATGTATTGCAAAATCACTTTTAAAAAATTTAAAGAGTTGCTGAACTCTTTCCAAGTTGGCTTCCCAATTTTTCTTAACAGAAAAGTATGAAAATTTGGGTTCTTAAAAACATCTTTTTCAATACTTGTTGTAGTTGTCATTTCAATTTTCACCATCCAGAGAGCTTTAAAGTGGAATGTTTTTATTTTTATTTTTAGAGCAGCTGCTGAGGTGGACATGTCTAGATAGGTGCTTTGGAGAATTCACAGTGACTTCCACCACCCTCTGGGAGTCCTCCTGTCATCTCATGCAGACTAGAAGCCTGCAGGACCTCCATTCCCTTGTGGGTGTGTCCGGACCAGAAGCCCAGGGAACCTCCATTCCTGTTTGAACAAGCCTGGGTAAACACCTCAGAGGTCACACAGTGACTTTCACCACTGCTTAGCAGCCTTCCTGTCATCAGATCCAGACCAGAAGCCCATGGGACCTCCATGCAGTGACTTTCAGCACTGGCCAGCATAATAGAAAAGAGAAAAAAAATTCAAGAACCCAGGTACAAAGATCATCACCACACGAAAATTCAGGGAAAAAGGAAATGGAGCAAACTCAAGCTCAATCATCAGGACTCTCAGAGCCGGTAACAAAAGCAGATTTACTAAAATGAAAATCAAAACTGAACTCTGAGATGAAAACAGATGGTGTCTACACTGAAAGATATGATCAAAGAAGAGATCAGGGACACAGTAGAATCTGAGATAACAAAAGCAATGGAACATTTTAAACAGCTTCAACCAGAGTTCCAGGTGATGAAAAATGAGAACAAAAGTTTCCAAAGTAGGATAGGTGAAGCTGTGGACTGAATTTCAGACCTGGAAGACAGGATCACAACCAATGAACAGGAAAGGAATAACTTAGGAAAGCGTCAAGGGACCATGAGAAATCAATCCAACAGCTCCTAGACAACTCAAAGAAGAATAACATAAGGCTGACTAGAGACATTGAAGAAATAAGAGACAGTGCAAAAGACAATTAAAAAAAAACTGTTCACAGACAATGGAAGAAAACATCACAGGAAAATGAAAAGAATTAAACATACAGATAAATGAGGCATAGAGGATTCCAAAAGGTAGGTGTGTGTGTGTGTGTGTGTGTGTGTGTGTGTATATATATATATATATATGTATATATAAAGGTATATATATAAAGGTGTGTATATATATATATAAAGGTATATATATATATATATATATATATAAAGTATATATATAAAGGTATATATATAAAGGTGTATATATATATAAAGGTATATATATATATATATAAAGTATATATATAAAGGTATATATATAAAGGTGTATATATATATAAAGGTATATATATATATATATAAAGTATATATACAAAGGTGTGTGTGTATATATATATACATATATATATATATATATATATATATATATATATATATATATCAAGGTTCCATATATCCAACACAACAATGAAATTCAGAAAACAGATTTAAAAAAAAGACACATACAAAGGGAAGGCTATCAAGATCACAGCAGAGTTTTCAATGCAGATGCACAATGCATGGACATCCTAGAATGAAGTGGTTCAAGTCTTGGAGGAGAATAACCTTCAACATAGATTGATGTATCTTGCAAAATTATCTTTCAAAATCAATGGAGATATAAGATACTTCCATGGCAAAGAACAGCTGAAAAACTTCACAAATACAAAACCCACATTCCAAAACATTCTAAAGAATATCTTGGGAAAACAAAACAAAACAAAACAACAATAAAGGTCACAAACTCATGAGACTAGCAGAATGAGCTCATTGGGCAAGTCAAGAAACTGAATGGAAAGGGGGGAAAAAAAAGAATAAAACAGCCCAAAACAGGAAAACGCCATGATAGTTATAAATCAATCCATATCAGTAATAACCATTAATGTTAATGGCCTCAACATGCCAAATAGAAGACATGGCCTTCCAGAATGAATTAAGAAGCAAGACCTTACATATGCTGCATACAAGAAACACACCTAATTCAGAAAGGAATCCATATACTGAAAGAGGATAGAAAACAATTCTAGTGACAAGAAACTGCAAACAAGCAGGAGTGGCTTTCTTATTTACAGACAAAATAGATTACAAACCAAAGCTGATTAGGACAGACAAATAAGGACATTACACCCACATACAGGGAACAGTCCAAGGGAAAGAGATGACAGTCATAAATATTTATTCATCAAATTCCAGGGCACCCAACTAAATAGCACAAATATGAATGGAGATCAAAAGACAGATAAGCACTAATCCAATAGTAGGGGACTTCAATATCCAGTTGTCACAACTGGATGGATCAACTGAACAAAAAATCAACAATGAAAGATTTGATCTGAACCAAACCTTGGAACAAATGGATTTAGTAGGTGCCTACAGAGCATTTCACCTGACAAAGTCAGAATATACATTCTCCTCAGTTGCCCATGGGTCATTCTCCAAAATAGACCACATGCTAGTTCATAGAGCATTTTAAGTAATTGCAAAGGAACTTAAGTTATCCCCTTTATGCTAAACCATAGTGCCTTGAAATTGGAGCTAAATAGCAAAAGAAATTCCAAGATCCTCACAAACACATGGAAATTGAACAACATTCTGTTGAACAACCAATGGGCCACAAAAGAAATTAAGGAAGACATTAAACAGTTTTTACAATTAAATGATAACCCCACTACAACATACAGGAACTTATGGGACACAAGGAAAGCACATCTAGGAGATAATTCATAACAGTGAAAGCTTATAGCAGAAAAATAGAGCCAGCTCACATAAACAGTCTAATGTTGAGCATCAAGCTACCAGAAAAAGAGGAGAAAGACAAGCCCCAAGCTCAAACAAGGGGGGAAATCATAAGGATCAAAGCAGTAATCAGTGCAATAGAGACTAAGAGAATGATACAAAAAGATCAGTGAATCGACGTGTTGGTTTTTTGAAAGGATAAACAAAATTGACAGGCCCTTAGCCAACCTTATCAAAGGAAAGAAAAGGCTCAAATTCATGCTATTAGGAATGAAAAGAGGGACATCACCACAGATCCATCAGAAATCCAGAAGACAAACACCTACTTTGAAAATCTGTACTCCAATAACATGGAGAACACAGAAGAAGTCGATAGATTTTTAGAACACATGAACTTCCAAAGTTGAACAAAGAAAATTTAAAAATGATAAAAAGCCCAGTATCAATCTGTTAAATTGAAAATGTAATAAAAAACAAAACCTACCAATAAAGAAAAGCTCTCATCCTAATGGTTATACTGCCGAATTCTACAAAACTTTCAAAGAAAAGTTATTGCCACTACTTCTCAAACTCTAATAAAATTGAAAGGGAAGCACTACTCCCAAATTCATTCTTGGAAGCAAACATTACATTGATTCCAAAAGCAAAGAAAGACCCAATCAAAGAGAACTACAGGCTAGTCTCCCTAAAGAACATTTACATAAAAATCCTCAATAAAATACTGGCAAATAGAATGCAGAGAATCATCAACAAGATCATACACCCTGCCCAAGTTCAATTTATCTCAGGGATGCAGGGATGGTTCAACATACATGAATCAAAAAATATAATACACTACATAAACAGAGTCAAGGAAAAAAAATATATGATCATCACAATATATGCAGAAAAAACATTTGACAAAATTCAGCACCCATTCATAATCAAAACCCTACAGAAAATTTGTATGGATGGACTTTATCTCAACCAAATAAAAACTATATATGAGAATCCAACAGGCAGCATCATCCGAAATGGTCAAAAACTGAAACCTTTCACAGTAAGATAAGGAACAAAACAAGGATGGCCAGTATCACTACTCCTGTTCAATATAATGCTAGAAATAATAGCTATAGCAATTAGACAAGAGAAAGAAATAAAAGGAATAAAGACAGGAAAAAGAAGTTAAACTGTCACTATTTGCTGATGACATGATACTCTTTTTCTTTTAATTGAATTCTTTATTGGTACAATTTATATACATCTCAAAATCACATATAACATTGGGAAATTTGTACCAGTATATGCCACAAGTTAATTCTCATTTTTACCCATATCCCTACCCACTCCCCCCTCCTCCCCCCTTTATACATGCTCTTTTATTGTCTTTCTGTATCATATTTATTCCTTCCCCTCATCACATTCCCACACCAAGTTTCCTATAGAAATATTCCACTCTATAAAAGCTGTCCTATTTTCTAGAACTCATTTGCATCTACACGTGTTCATGCCAAAGAGAAGATCCGGGAATTGTCTATCTGTGATCTACTGATTTCACTTATTAGTATATCCTCCAGATGTCTCCATTTGCACCTAAATGGATCAATCTTGTCATTCTTTATGGCAGAGTAATACTCCATTTTGTAAAAAAACCACATCTTCTTTATCCACTCTCCAGTTGATGGACATTTGGGTTGTTTCCAAGATTGAGCTATCACGAACTGAGGTGCTATGAACAAGGGTGTACATCTGCCTTTCCAATGTGAGTTTTTAAGTTCTTTTGGGTATATTCCCAGCAGGGGTATAGCAGGGTCAAATGGGACCCGTAGTCCTAGCTTTCCGAGAAATCTCCACACAGATCTCCACAATGGTTGCACAAGTCTGCAATCCCACCAACAGTGGAGAAGGGTTCCCTTCTCCCCACAGCCACGCCAGCATTTATCGTTGGTTGAGTTTGTGATCGCAGCCATTCTTTGTGGAGTGAGGTGGAATCTCAATGTTGTTTTCATTTGCATCTCTCGAATGACCAGAGATGTTGAGCATTTCTTCATATGTTTCTTGGCTGCTTTGATTTCTGCCTCTGAGAAGTGTCTGTTCATTTCAGTTGCCCATT
>PVIC010015359.1:0-35300 GCA_004025085.1 Thryonomys swinderianus
AAAAAAAAAAAAAAAAAAAAAAAAAAAAAAAAAAAAAAAAAAAAAAAAAAAAAAAAAAAAAAAAAAAAAAATGTTATATGGACCGGGGATTTAGCTTAAGTGGTACCCTGCCTACCATGGAAGCACAAAGCCCTAAGTTCCAACAAAAAAAAAAATATAGTTCTCAACGTTGAAACTGTCTTTTAGAAAGCACTGAAAAGCACAGAGGAGAAAGACACCCTACATCTAGAGCTCCCCACACCTGAGCCACTGACCAGGACTGGTCCAGGGCTGGTTAAAAGCAGGGCCAAATAGCAGCAGGTGAACCTTGGGAGAGCCAGCAATGCTTTGCCCTTATTTACAGCTAGTTTCCATTGCTGGCCTCACCACCAGGGCTCCACCTCCTGTCAGATCGGATCTCAAAGTTCATTCCCATGGATGTGCAGGGTGAACTGGGAATGTAAGGGGTCTAGGTTTGAGAGTTCCTTTGAGTCATCTAACATCATCCGCCCCTCCCCCCACCCCCAGTCCTGTCCGTGGAAAAACTGCCTTCCACAAAACTGGTTCCTGGCACCAAAAAGGTTAGGGACTGCTGTCCTAGATCCTACCACCTAAAGACAGCCATGCTTGGCATCAAGAGCACATGCTCTCTTTTGTCTTATACTATTCTTTATTGTTTTACAGATTTGTGATCCGTATATATATATATATATATATATATATATATATATATATATATAGAGAGAGAGAGAGAGAGAGAGAGAGAGAGAGAGAGAGAGAGATAGAGAGAGAGAGCTTTGTGACCTTCTCTTATCACTGAATAACATCCTGTTAACATCTTTACAAGACATTAAATGTCCTCTATTCTCGACACCCCGCTGCCTGACAGGACTCCCCCTTAGAAGGGCGTAAACCAAGGTATTGGGCCAGTCCAGAGCCACCAGAAAAACTGTGGAAAGGAGACTATGCGGTTGGCGTTTGTCACAGGCTGTCTGGGAAAGCAGTCAAGGCAGAAATTTCTACATTGTATATTTCTAACTTTTTCATTCCAGCAGTACACACATAGAATGGTGTATATAGCAATCATATATGACTCGATACGTTTTCACACACCTATGTAAACTAGTGTCCAAACCAAAAAAGTAGAAACCTGGCAGCCACTTTCCCAAGTGACCCCAGGCCCCATCTAGTGTCTTCCACCCCAACGAGAAAACCCGTGTCTTGGCCTCTTGGATCATAGATTCATGGCACCTATTTTTAAACTTTGCATACACAGAGTAGCACAGTATATAAATACGTGTATGTGTCACTTCTTCCACTCAATTCCATGTTTCTGAGACTCATCTTCTTGCCACGTAGTATTCCGCAGCATGTGTATACAAGTCATTCTATCCTGTTGGGAAGGGTTTGGATTAATTCCCATTTGGAGCAACTAGAACTAGCACTATCAGAATCATTTAAGTGGATGTTTTCGGTTTTGCGGGAGCACAAATCCACTTTTCTGCGACATGTGGACCCAGGAATCACTAGGGCACGGGTATGTCCGTACCTAACTTTGGTGATTCTGCCAGCTTTCCAAAGCATTTCTACCAATTTCCATTCCTGCTGATGATGAACGATCTTTCCATCTGCTTCACATCTCACCAGGGATGGCACATTATGGTGGCACAACAGGTGACTAGGCGGCGGGCTCCAGGGAAGCCAGCCCAGTTGTTCTTTCCAAGACTGGCATCTCGTATTCCTCACCAAGATGCTTCTGTGTCCAGGTAACATTTCTCCATTTTCCAACAACCCCAGCAGATGTGAACGAGTGTGGAACCAAACCCCGGCCGTGCCAGCACAGATGTGTGAACACACACGGCAGCTACAAGTGCTTCTGTCTCAGCGGCCACATGCTCATGCCAGATGCAACGTGCGCCAGTAAGTTCCAGCAGCCAGGCCACTCCTGGCCAGCGTTTGCACCCTTGCTTTGGCCTTCTGATGGATACATGGGGGGAGGCGGGCCTGAGAGGTATTTCTCAGTGTCCAGCACTGTCCCAGGCTAACACATCTTTAAGCACTTACTTTAAAAACTTTACAATAAAATACATAAAATATGGAGTTCATTTAAAAAAGTGACATTCATTGGCTTCACAGTGTTGTGCAGCCATCACTGCTATCAAGTGCCACGACATCTTCGCCCCACAAAGAAACCCATGAGCAGCCTTTTGCCACACTCCCCCCTTGCCGCCCTTGGCAGCCACTCACAGCCTTCTGTCTCTGTGGATTTCCCTCTTCTGGACACTTACCTTACAGAAGACAAAGACTAAGTGGGAGGAAAATGAATGCTGTATCTACATCTGTATCTCCACACAGGCGGGGGCGGGTTAGGTTTCATCATGAAACTAAGCACACTGGCCAGCGCGAGCATGCTGTTCAGGGAGGTGATAAATTTCCATGCCATCTCAGGCCATCAATCCTCCCTCTGGCTACCTTTCTCACGCCCCCTGCCCTACTCCCAAAGATTAGCAGTTCTCACTGGGAATGCATTCGGACTCACATTCCTGAAAAGAAAAGCCCTTCTGTGATAAAGAAACACCCATGTCCTGTGGGAGGGTCAGAGTCTATATCCATTCATTTATGGAGAGCTAAGGCTTTTCAAGCTTCCTGTTGCTGCTGAAAGGCAAACCCCCACTCCCTGCCTGCCTTCCCTCCACTCCTCCTCTCTCCCATCTCTCCTCCACCCTGCAGCCCCCAACAAACCCAGCCTCGCATGTTACTGAGCCACATGGACTCCCGGGCCCATCCCAGCTTTACCAAGGTTATGAAATCTTGCCTAGTGCATGGCTCACTCCCCCACACTTCCTCCTTGTCATGGCCCTCTTTGACAAAGTGCCCTCACACTGCTAGTCACTCAGACCCTAATGGAGGAACTTAGGCAAGCAAGCCCAAGACACAGAGCAGGCACTCAAAGTATCCTGTTTTAGAAATCCTTATTATTATAAATCATACAGAAACTCACAAGAAGCAAATGCACAGCTTAGCAGTCCTCACAAAGCCAGTGCCCTAGTAAGGACAACCAAGTAGAATTTTGCCAGAGCCCACCCTCTCCCTCTCCAAATTTCTAAAAGGATGGATGCTAATGGCTACTTCTGCAGTATCTCATGAGAACTCCTTCCGTCCCAGAAAAGATTTCTTTCTCCAAATGGAAAGTTGAGTCGTAAGTGTAAAAGAGGATGACCAAAGAGAAGGAGCACAGGCAGTCTAACCATCAGTATGTGCTTGCTGCATCCCATCAGGTCTCCATTCCTGTTGCCCTGCTGTGTTTCTATATGTCCAGGGCTTACCTGTGCCTCCTGCCTGCGCTTAGCATCCAGACAGTCCTGTCCTGGACGCTGGTGCTATCCCACCTGGCCCCTCATAATCTCTTTTGTCCCACTGCGTCATTGTCCTCTTGTGAAAGAGTGTCAGTGGGCCAATGTATTCATGTGGACATTGGACTGGAACCATAGGAATTTTTTAGCCCTCATGCAGTTATGAGCTATGTAAGCTGGACCCCTGCTAAAGAAGTTATGTTTGACAACAAGGAACAGAAAAAATCCAACTAAATTATCTCATTAAAAAAGCTGGAGGCAAACCTGTTAGTTTCAAGACAGCTCAACAAGGACTCCGTCCCTGCCATCCTCAGAGAACTGATTTATTCTTAGGCTTGTGGCCGCACAGCAGCAATAGGCCTTCTTCAGCTCCAGATGTCATACATACATCAAGGGAAGGTAACTCAGAGGGCAGAAGGGAGACAAGTGAACAAATACCATTTTCATACTAGTCCCTCTTTTTGTGTAGCAATATCTCTTTCCAGAAGCTCCACCCCCTTCAGTGGTCTTACCTTTCCATTTCTTTGGCCATATCAGTCACATGACCACCCCTTGCTGGGAGGGAAGCTGGAGAAAAGACAATGTTCTGGTTTTCCCACCTCTGTGATAAGAATGGCAGGAGAAAATAGGTCCAGGATGGGTTTCAGACAGCTGCTTAGCAAAATCTGCCATATGTTCTAATACAAGTACCCAAAAGTCCAAGTCTTTGACTATTATCAAGGGTGTAGATTTGTGTGGAGATCTCAGGAATGGGTTCTTTTACCCCACTAGCTTAGACTGTCCACATACAAGAGCATTACTTTTTACCCCATTGAGATCAGCTGAGTAACATAAAGGAGTGACCCAAGGATGCACAGAGGAGAGAGAGAGAAGCAGTCAGAGAGCTGAATGTCCTGCCTACAGACCATCAGGTTCAATGTCTCCCCCAACAAAAGAGATCACACACAGGATTCAACCTAAGGGCCACCAGGACATCAGTCTTTGGCCCGGTTCCTTTGGGCTTTCCCTTTGGGACTCACATACTACAAAACTTGTCCTTTCACACTATTCCATATGTTCTCTTTAATATCTCAGAATTCTGAGGTAGTTCTTAGTAAGCATGTCTGCCATCTCAAGAGGAACAGGCTGATCCTTGTCTATTGTTGCAGGCTCTCAAACCTGTGCCAGGACCAACTGCCAGTATGGCTGTGAAGAAGCAGAGGAAGGGCCGCGATGTCTGTGTCCATCCTCAGGACTCCGCCTGGCCTCCAATGGAAGGGTGTGCCTCGGTAGGGCTGGAGGAGTGGCCTCCACTCCTTCTCCTCCTGCATTGACTCCCCCTTTACTGAGTGACCTCCTTGTCATGCATCACAGTGACCCTGTTAACCAGACATTGCAAACTTCTCAACATATAGACCGTGTCTGTAGTTATTCCTGCTCTAGACATACTTGGGGATGCTAGAAAGAATGTTTCTCTAGGACTCTGCATTGCCTAATACCACAGTGGAAAACAGAAGTAATTTTACTTCAATATATTTGCCCTGCATATTCTGCTTCAAGTACCATCCACTAGAAACTCTACTATTCATGTCATTACCCAGTGAGTAAGAGCTTAAGGCCATTGAGCTATATTCCAAGTTCAAGCAACTATTTTCCAGGAAAAAAATGTATTTACATATTTTTGGCCATAACATTAGTGAAAATAATACATACTCTCTCCATTGTTTAACTTATCAAGTAACCGATTTCATCAAGAAAACCTGCTCTAAATTACATAAGCTAAGCATTTCGTAGTTACTTCTGACTGGAGAAAATAAAGTCTAAGTCAGCAAGTATTAATCAAGGAGCATATAAAGGCTTCATTTATAACTTTGAGTTTCATCAAATCCATGGCATAGAACTTCGGTTTCTTGCTCTCTTTTGTCTTATTTTGTATCTGAGCTTTGGGTTCCACAGAAGTTAAGCAAGTAGTTGGCTGGGGGGGGGGTGTGATTTCAGGAAACACCAGTGGAGGAACCGGGAAAGGACCCAGGGGAAGGAAGGCACTAGTGCCAGGTCAATCAGCGAGCAGGTTAAATGGGCTATAGGCACCTCTGGGAGACTGCCTCTGAGCTTTTCCTGGGGAAGGGGGACTGGGTGTGTCTCCAACTCCCACTCTTCACTGATGGGGGGCTGCTCTGGGGCATAACTCCCCAGTACTCCCAGCTTGGCCCAGGTGAGGACTGGAACAGAAAATGTCACAGATCCAGCAAGTAGCCTATGACAGCTGTGGAAACTGAGAGCTAAGGGATTATGGGTAGAGAGCCCACAGCGCACCCTGGGTGACAGAAACAATGCTCTATATCCTGTGCTTTGGTTCTTTCGTGAATCACTACATAGTCATAACAGTTATACTGCATCAAATTTTATACTTGTAATTGTTGCACCAAATATACATCATACTTAGATCAGGTGAGTACAAAGCCTCACACCAAACTAGAATGTTGAATGAATTCTTAATCTGTTTTAGATTTCAGTATCAGATAGCACTATGGTTTAATAATCTTCAAAGCAATATAAATATTTTTCAGTACAGATGCTAGAGGTTTATTTATCCTAAATGTGCATAATTTGATAAACTACATTTAGTAAGCTCAGCCAAGTAGATCCTAAATCAATTAAACACTTTTTAAAAATATATGTATAAATTAAAATCATGTTTTCTCTTTGAAAATTATCAAAGATTGAAGTACAGTCCCAGCAGTTAGTACTCTTCAGTAAAATAACACTTACAGAACAAGGCTAAATCTTGGCCAAACTGAATCTAAATTTCTGCCCACCTCTTGGATTTGCCGGGTGCCATTTTAATTGTATGGAAAGAGAGTGAGGTGATCACTGAAAAATACTTTTGTTCAATCCAATTCTTACTTGTTATTTTAAGAACACAAAGGGAACAAGAAGCCTGAGGCAGTTTGCGCACTTAAGCACCGGTCCAGAAGGACAGGAAAACACTTAGTTGACTTGATGTCTGAAAGTTAAAGCAGAACTTGAGTCAGTGATCAGTCAGCATGGCTGTCGGCCCCTTGGTAACATCGCTGTCCCTGGTAGAAAAGGACTGTGCCTATGTGAAGCTGGCACTGCACGTTACAGTAACCTCTGACCCACAAGCATTCCTTCACAATCACATTTCTGTGCCCTGAGTCTATTGATTGCAGAGTCCTTAGAGGAGCCTGAGAATGGAGTCATTCATTTGTAAAATATAAATCTTAAATGTGACTCTGGTTTGCTGAAAGTGTAGCTGTGTTCAAAACTTGTATGTTAGGACTGGGAACATAGTTTAGAGGCACTAAGACTTCCCAGCCAGAGCAAGGTTCTGAGTTCCATCCCCGGTACTGAAAAAAAATGTATATATTATATGATAGGACAGCTGGGGAAAGTATTTATCCATCCATTGCACATGTAATGCATGGATCTCAACACCCTGTCGCACAAGAGCTGGAGCCTGACATGAGAGCAGATATGACTATAAGAAGTGACATTTCAAAGTGGTAAAACCACTGGGAAAACATGTCCATCAGAGACTAGACATCGGGAAGAGCTAGATATGCACCTGATGGGGATCTAGGGTACTTCCCAAAAGGTAGGGTACTGGCACCAGATAATCAGTTCTGCCAAGGAGACTGTGCATGTGCGCCTACACTCCATGCTGTGGCTGGGAGTGTACAGTGAGTGTGCCAGGGCCACTTCTCTCGTCATTGTTGACACCTTCTGGTTTTACACCCTAGATATCGATGAATGTGCCTCTGGCAAAGGAGTCTGCCCCTATAATCGGAGATGTGTGAACACATTTGGAAGCTATTACTGCAAATGTCACATTGGGTTTGAGTTGAAGTACAGCAGTGGTCGATATGACTGTGTGGGTAAGATCCTTTTCCTTTGTTCCTCCCTGCACCAAACTGATAGGCTTTCCTCACAGATATTTTGATGTCAGTTCAACTTGACACACTTGACACAGAGAAAAGCTCTATTAAGTTTCTGACATTTAAGGACAACAGGTTTGAAACCAGGTCAACAGAGATGTACTATACATACACAAATAGGTATATAGATACTATAGAGGGATACATCTTGAGATAATTTTTGTGGAGTTTATTTTGTATTTTGGTTCTGTCTCCAGTAACATATATAAAATGGGAAAGTAAACCAGAATTTATGTTTGATAAGAAGACTGACAAGATCTCAGTCATCTGTTCATAGCAGTTTCCACTAGTATGGCTTTAGAAAAATGAACAGAGACAAGGATGCATGCTCTTTCTTCTCTCTTTTTAGTACTTTTCATAGTTTCAGCTCCAAATAAAATGTTCCCTTTCTATGGTCATCAAAATCACTCTCTGATGAGATTCTGGTGCCCATCAGCTATTGCTCTAACCCATGTGAAATAAAATATTTTATCCCTTCATGAAGGGACCTCAAGTCTCAGTGAGCACAAGGGATGAGGAGTTTGGAGAGGCTCTCTGAAGTATTCTTCTGACCCTTGTTATGCTGTTCTATTGTGAAACTCGGGCCCCTCTAGATTCCTGTCTCTATTACCTTTGTAACAAAGACATGCTCATGACATGGAAAGCTAACAATTGGGGAAAATAAGATTTCTTTCAACCCTGTGCTCAGGACTCCCCAGGACGTGTCTTGGATAATCGTGTTGGGACAACACTCCATTGCTAGGGTTTGAACAGTCTTGTGAAATCTCCACAGCTCTTCCCCATACTCTTCTCAAACACAGTAACTGTCTGAGACAAGCTCGGAGTGTCATGTTTGCCATGAGCTCTGACCTCATGCCCTCGTATAGACCCATCCAGCCCTGCACCCCAATGTCTGTTACACAGTGTGCGCTGGCTGCCTCACACACCTGGGGAAGTCCCACAGGTCAGGTTGGGGTGTGACATCGAGCCCTTCGCAGTCCCCAAGGAAACAAGTCCCCTAGGCTTCCAAAGTGATTTAGATTAGCATCTGAGCTCCCTTTGTGGCTGAATAAAAAACAATAAGCCATTTTATGTGCCGTGTCTACCAATCCACAGATAGCAGGATAGAGAATGGAGCAAATGAACCCCTCATTTCTGTGGAATTTGGCAAATTTTCCACCTCTTAATCCAGTAGACAAGCTCAGACCAGCCTGCCCCTGTCTTTCTTCAGGAGGCTTTGAACAAAATGCCCCTGCCTCTGAGTTTGGATCATATCAATGATTCCTGACTGATCTCATCTTGTTTGTTAGCACTTTCAAGCCCTTCCACATATAGAATTTATTTTCTGTTATTGTTATTTAGTTAGACATTAGATAGATTAAAAAGTTAAGAAAAACTTTTTGTGCATTACAGATTTCCAGACCGTGAATAAGCAGGAGATGCATGGCTGTGGGGGAGGTGAGCCCAGGCTCAGTCCTCACCTACCAGGCAGGTATCAGGCAAAGCCAGGCCAGGACCTCTCAGTTCTCAGGCAACGTTTGATTTGCTGGTGGGGTTGAACAGTTGGCCTTGGAGTTCCTTGAGTACAAGGGATAATCTCTCAGTCAGTCGGGTTAACATACAGTTGTTCATGGGAATGTTCATGTTTTTAGATATAAATGAATGTGTGGTGAGTACCCATCCGTGCAGCCCCCATGCCAACTGCCTCAATAGCCAAGGATCCTTCAAATGCAGATGCAATCAGGGCTACAAGGGCAATGGGCTTCAGTGCTCAGGTAAGTAGTGTCCAGCCTTGCTGTTTTTGTGACTGCCTCTCCCCTTCATGTCTCCCTGTCTCTCTGTCTCTGTCTTTCTCTCTCTGTCTCCCCCCACACGTGCCATGTCTAAATTTTTTGGCCATGTCTAAATTTAACTCTGCCCCAGTCTTGTCTCCTATATTAGTTGGACCACGTTTCCAGTGTTCATTAAAGTTATAGTCACTAACCCAGAAAACAGCAAGCCTTTTTCATATTTTTCTGATCACAACATTCTTTCAACTACTGAAAATAAGATATAAGGATAAAAGCACTGAGCAAATACATCCATCCGAATAGACCAGGGTGGGGTGTAGTAACACTGAGCAATCCTTCAGGGTGAATCGGGACCTTTTTAGCATGCATAGTCCAAGCAAAGTATGTTGAAGCAGAGAGCACTGCTTTGTCACAACCAAACCAGATTCATTTTCAGGAATGTAGAGTCCATTGCTTATGGTGGTGAATTCTTTAATGATTGTGAGTTAAAACTTTAAATCTATAATCCAGGTATACAACTGTAAAATGTCACTGCTGTTAACAACTATAATAAGAAAGGTCTATTTCTCATGTGTGCTGAGTCCAAAGAGTGTTTTCAGGAGTTTTCAATATAGTTACTTGGAGACTCAGGTTGACAGTGGCCTTCCCACCTTATGGCAGTGGGGCATCAATCCAAGGCCTTAGGGTTTGTTACAGCAAGAAAAGAAGCATAGATCATCATGTACCAGATCTTAAATAATTCAGGGGACAGAAAAACAAATAATAATCCTCCTGTGTACCCTGAAAGAGAAGAGAGCTGGAAACCCTGGTGAACCCTTACAATGAGACACCCGGGGTCACAGTGGCAGGCCCTGCCCTGGTGAATAGAGTCTCATGGCACCTAGAGCTGGCTAGGCCTCTCCCTCCAGTCATGTCCCTTGTAGCACTGGCTCCCTGTGTGACTCTGCTTGTTTACTTCCTGTCTCATCCATCTCACGTACCCTCAGCAGGCTTCCTACGTGTTCCAGCAAGCATGACTGCAAGTCATACCCTACTCTGCGTCGCACACCAGGCCTTCCTACAGTCAGTGCTCCTGATGCTGCAGACAGCTGTCACGGAGCATCCACTGGGTCACACAAAAGTGAGCTCTGTGTGCAGTGATGGAGATCAGCAGCACACTAACGAGAGGCCATGGTACATGGTGGCTCACACCTGTCATCCCAACACTCAGGAAGCAGAGGCAAGAGGATTGCTGAGTTCAAGGCTTGCCTGAGCTATGTAGTGAGCTCAGGGCCAGCCTGAACTACAAAATGAGACCCTTATATAATAATAATAATAGCAAGCCCTATTATTAATAATAATAGCAAACCGATATGGAGTAAGTTAGAGGTGCTGATCTTAGTAGCTGATGGGTATTCAGTCATTAAACCTCACAACTGTTATCCTGCATTTGTAAATGGGGAGACTGAGATTAAGAGAAGTTAAGGACTAGTTTGAGGTCATTTAGCTAAAAGATGGGAGTGAGGCGTCAAATCAAGGATTGAGTGCTCAGGCATGCAAGAAGTGTGCTAGTCCCAGGTCCCTGCCATGACAAACTCTCCTGGTTCAGCCTTCTTTCCATCTGGGCCCTAGGGCAGTAGAGCCTCACTGTGATTAAGTTATAGCCCAGATTGGTGGGACGTTTCTCAGGCAGATGATAGGAGCTCATGTGGCGCACTAAGCACAGGTGAGTGAATACAAAGTCACATCCTCCAGGGTGAAATATCTCACCTAATAGTGATCGGCATTAACAACGTTTGCTCCCAAAGACATGAAATTAAAATCAAGATTTTCAGATAAATAGACGTTGTTTTCAGAGTGGACATTTAGAAAAAATCTCTAATCCCTCCCAAAAGATATTGTCAGCTTCAGCTACAAGATTGGCCCATGACCTGCAGAATTTGGAATTCCCTGTTTGTATGTCTGAGTCCCCTACATGCCAAAGACCTCCTACAACAACTTCCTCCCTCATCTTCATATTCCCAAAAAATAACACAATAATTCAGAAATTGTACATGATTCTTCAGTCATCAATGATGTAAAATTTGGAACAGTAGTTCCCAGGAATCTAGTTACGTGCATCTCTAGACTGCAGTTTTATCTTTGTTTGGCTTTCCCTTTGCATACAAATGGAATGAAATTGTTGACACAAATGTTATGATACTTTGATGGTTTTTCTTTTCTTTTCAATAGAAAAATTTGAAATTTCAAAGTTAAAAAACAAAAGCAGATGTTTGGGATTCCTGGTGTAGGCTGAAACTCTGTAGTCATTATTTATTAAAGACCTTAGTTTTATGTTACTGATTGTACAAAGGGACTCTACAGGGAATGAGCGTTTCCTGTTAATTTTTCATGTGGGCACTGGGAAAAGATTCAGAGGGCTGTGGACAGAATTACACAGCAGGGCCTCTGGAGGAAGAGAAATGTGTGATCAGCACGTTATAATCAAAGCTGAACGTGCAGCCTGTGACAAAGGAGCAGAGCAGCCTCATAGGAAGGACCTGTTGCTCCTTCCTAGCACTAGTGGAGTTCATACCTGCAGGTACAGCTTGTCACAGTGGTAAATAGCGGGACGTTGCACTGAAATCAGAAATGTTGCACCTTTGTCCTACAGACCCTCAGATGGACATCAAAAGAATGTACTAATTAAGAGCATACATATTTTCAAAGCATTTTCTTTCCCTCTTTGGGTTATCCAAAATATTGTGAATGTCTCCTTGTTTATTTTTCTACTACTTTGATGCAGATTGAAATAGGCAAATAGTGAAGAAGGAATGAAGCAAGACGAGAGATTAAAATATTGCCAAGAAAAATATCCTAATAAAATCCAATTTTTAGAGTATTACTTTAAACATCAGAAATGATTTCTACTTCCTTCCCTCAATTCCTTCTAAAGGCTAAAATATATTCAAGTAGTAGAATTGAGTGCCTTAACTCAGGTGTTTACAAACTTTCTGCTCAGTGTTAGACTACCTTGTGCCTAGATATTTAGACTTTTTTTTTCCCGGTACCAGGGATTGAACTCAGGACTTTGCACTTGCCAGACAGGCACCAGAACCACTGAGCTAAACCTCCGGCCCAACATGTTAGATTTTAAAGATCCTTGTCCTTTCTCCAAGGATAACTAAGAATATCTAACTGAATTAGAAAAGTAACTGAAATTAAAATTAAAAACACAAATTTTTAAAATATAATCTACTGTCCTTGGACAATACCAGGATTGAGGAGAACCAGCATGAAAGCAGAAATATTAGAGGATTCTGGAAAAATCCACACCTCTGAGATCTGTAGCAGTTGGCTAATAACAATCATTTTGCTAGCTTCTGCAGCAAATGAAGTGTGACCTTGCACAAAAGGTGGTGAAGGGAACCACCATAGCACTGGAGCTGCTCACAGCAGATGCAAACATAGTTTTTCCTAAAATGTCACATGACGGAGCCTCATATGAGTTGATTCCAGAAGCATGATTTTACAGCACTTCCAATGTGTTCCATGATTTAGGATCACCTATTATCCACCACTATTTATTGATACTACTCAATTTTTAACTTTTTGTTTTAGTTATCCTGAAAAATTCTGTGAGGGAAGTCTTCAGAGCACCTGGAACCATAAAAGACAGGATCAAGAAATTGCTTGCTCACAAGAACAGCATGAAAAAGAAGATAAAAATGAAAAATGTCACTCCAGGTCCCACTGGGACTCGTGTCCCTAAAATTACCTCACAGCCTATCAGCTATGAAGACCATCTTCCCAAGGTGGGGAACTCTCCTGCCGAAAAAAAGAGGGATGAAGGAAAAATCAAACAGGGGCTTGAGGACCAGAGAAGAGAGAAATCCCTGGAGAACAATGTAGAACAGGAGCGAAGCCTCCGAGGAGATGTGTTTTGTGAGTATCACATTTATTATTTTATACATACCATGAAGAATGAAATGCAATGCTTCCTGACAAATAGAAGAAGACAATCAGGGAGTTCCCCAATTTAAATAAAATGGGTTGGGCCTTAAGTCCTAAGCAGCAACCTTCTGTGTGTGTCTAGAGATGCAGCCCTTCTCCAGTCTGCTGCTCTGGCAAACAAGCAGGGTAAGACCCGTTCTCTTGCATGGGGGTTCGTGCTTGATGCAGGCTCCTCCTTTCCACTGCCAGCATGGGAAGCTTGCTGGTCCTGTGAGCACAGTTCTCTGGCTGCTGAACGCCCCCAAATCAGAGAGATCCTTGCCGTGTGAATCCACCAGGCTCTACCTTTTCACTTCTCCAAGTCACTTGTTCCAGACTCACTCTATGAAAGGGAATTTCATAGTTGTGTGGTTATGCCTTTAAGATCCACAAAAGAAAACTGGAAAGAGAAAAATGCTACAGCAGAGCTTAAGTTTTCAGCATGAACTAGATAAGCACCAAATCCTTCTTTTCTTTGGTTGCTGTGTAGAGCATGCTAGAAGTCTCAGCTCCACATGGACAGTTTCCATGTTGACTCAGCCTGGATTCTGACATTGCGATTTTCCATTTATTTCTTACTATTTGCTGTTCTCTCTAATATTTTGCTTGGTCTGTTCTTGGCTGTGTAACTGGTGACCATACATACACATGCCAGTTAGAATAAACTGAAGAAGTAGACACAGCCTACCTGTCAAAAAAATAGCTTCCCAGTGACATTAGCTTCCTGGGTAGTGAAAGTCTCCAGAAGGTAGATCTCTGAAAACTGCTGAGAAGGGATGTTCCAGGAGTGAAGAAGCTTAGCTCACTAGGAAAACCACTGGAAAAAGAGATTTTAAATTGGAATGCTGAGACCAATGAGAATGATTTGGAAATAGCAGGGAGACCCTGCTGGAACAGTCTGTGGTTAGCATCCATGCTGAGACTTTCTTCGTTCAGTCATTGGATTCATACCTTCAGAGTATGTGGGGTTGTAAGTTTTTCTGAACTGATCCAGTGTTCTCTATCAGCCCCTAAGGTGAATGAAGCAGGTAACCTGAGTCTGGATCTGGTCCAAGGAAAAGTGCTGAATTCCAAACTGGAATACAAAGGTAAATAAAGCTTTCTCATGCTGTCCCACGTCACTTTCACTTCTTTATAGGGTGTGGTGATTGCTTTTGAATCACTGCTTTATGCATACAGTTCCACGTATCAGAACTGAAATAGTAGGCCTTCGCATGATTAGTACCAACAATTACATTGCTGCATGGCTGATTTGTTCTCCCTGCTGATCCCACCTGATGCCAAGAACAAAGAGTTGAGGCAGTCTCTCTGTTGGACAGTGTTTCACACTCATTACATGTCCATAGAGAATTCTGTGGCCCTTCTTTGAATCCCCAAACTGACTGTGCTTTTTTTTTACTTTACTTTTTTCCCATGATTCCTATTTTTAATTTATCTATCTATCTATCTATCTATCTATCTATCTATCTATCTATCTATCTATTTATTTTTGAGACAGGGTCTCGCTTTGTAGTTCAGGCTGGCTCTGAGCTCATTGTGTAGCCCAGGCAAGCCTCAAACTCAACAATCCTCCTGTCTCTGACTCCCGAGTGCTGGGATGACAGGCGTGAGCCACCATGCCAGGCACTGTGGTATGTGGTATTGATGGCTGGTGGGCGTAAGTCTCCACGCCCAGCATTGTATGTGGTCACCGGATTGAACTCAGGACCTTGAGTTTGCGAGGCAGGTGCCAGAATCACTGAACTAACCCTCCGGCCCTTTCCCATGATTCTTAATGAAACAGAAAGTGGAATATGTTGCCCATGACCACAGCCCTGTGACTCAACAGCACTTGAAGAAGGTGTCCTGGAGGGCTCAGTCCCAACAGGAAGACTCAATTCGAGTGTGCACTTTGACTCCCCCACTCTCTCTTTGCCTTGAGCAAGGCCCTTAGGCTTGCTGACTGCGTTGCTTCCACACATGAAAGCAACACTCCTCTCTTAGGTACTGCGTCAGTCTGGTTTTCTCCAACAGACATCAAGACAAAAGTTGGGGTGCAAGTGGCTTATGGGGGAAGTGACTCACAATGCAGTGGTGAGCACAGAGAAGTGAGATAGGGAGAGAAGGGCGCAATGAAGGATATGTTACCAGGCACATTTCCACTGTGGAGAATTGGAGCTCAGTCCCACTGGGGGAGTCTGTGAGCCAAGGCCACAAGGCTCAGAATGACCCTCCTGGAGGCACAGCGACCTGGAGCTTGACTGAAGGCTGCTCTGAGGAGTGCTGCTGATTCCCTGGTACACATGGCCTCCTGTCAAAGCAGAGAAGGACACTGCTGGGGTAATCGGACCTGCATCCCCGGTTAGCCCTTCTGCAAGGCAGGAGAGCTTCTGGATTCCAGTCTGACTCCAGTTCATGTCCAATTCCAGCACTTACTGGTCCCACCAAAGGGCAAAGAAACAGAACTTTCCTACTCTTTCCTACCCATCCCTGTCCCCAGAGAAAGAAATCACCAGCATTCTAACACATTTGGCTTGGGCCAAGAATGCTCCAGCCAGAGCACACCTTCACACACAGAACTGTAATTGTGTGAGAAAGCCACATGCCTCTGAGGGGACATAAGTACTGACACGTGTTGGTGTGGCACCAATGCATCCACTTTAAGGCTGGCACGGATTAAATCAGAGAAAGGATCTGAAACCACTTTGCAGACCACTAAGTGCTACACCAATGAACTAGTGTGCTCATGAGACCAAAGTCTTGAGTGTCACCTCTTTATGGACAGGTTGGCTCTGTACTATCTCATTATCTCCCTTTATATGCCTATGAATTGTGTGTTGAGGAGGAGGAGCAAGTCTGGGACAAATGTGCCAACACATAAACTAACTGAAAAACTGATGCTCCATCGATTGTGGGATGCCGACATCAATTTCTCAAACTATAAAAGCACTCGTAAGAAACATTCAAGGCTGAAAACAAATATTGCTTATCATTCTTTTCATCTGAAAATTGGAACTAAAATTGTATTTAATGACATAGGGGATATTGAGAAGTGAAGGAGAAAGAAAAGTGAGAAAAGGAACAGTGAGTCTGCGCAGATCAGACAGCCCTAGATTCCAGTCTATCTTGGGACTCAGGTTCAGTCCCAGCACTCAGAGTGCTTGGAACTTGGACAAATCACTTCTGAGCCTCAGTTTTACTTTTCCGAGATTGAGTTTGATGGTAAGCATTTTTGGAAAAATCACATTGCATAACAATGGTTCTGAAAGTATTTGGCAAATTGAAATGAATCAAGAATCAGCTGCTTTTGAAGTTTTTCCCCTTCCTTTATTCCTCAGTACAAATAGCTAAAAACCACACAGTTCACTGTGAATAAGAAGCATCTCAATCATCCCCCTTCCATAGTGCCATTTTTTGTTATCTATATCAGGAGTTAGCAAACATTTCTTTGGTAAGGGCCACGTCATAAATGTCTCAGGGTCTGTGAGCCCCATAGTTTCAGCAGCACCTATTCAGCTCTGTCATTGCAGTGTGGAAATGAATGAGCAGCTGTGCTTCAATAAAGCCGCAGAACAAGCAGTAGCCCAGGTTACCAGTATGTTGGCGTCTCATCTATGTAAGAGTAACCAGAAGCTTTGACCTCAAACCTACAGTAGCTGACTCTGCAATGATATTTCTCTACTACATCTAAAGGAGCCAATCACTCTACCATAAAGACCCCAGAAACAATTTAGAGGTTGGCAGTGTGTCAGTGTATTTGATCCAACATGTCAGTGGCAGATTTCTGCCTGGAATGTTGGAATTCTGACATTTTGTCATTTAATGTGTCCTTTTTATCTACGCGGTTTAATTGATGGAAACAGCTAAGGGAAATGGAGAGGCCAATGGCATTGAAAAATGATTTATTACTTACATTTCTCAAGAGAAGGATATGCAGCATGCCACACAGGGCCACCAAAGAAGCATCAGGTATGGTCAGGAACAGAAAAGGAGGAAGGGGAAAGCCTAGATCATAGCCTTCACTGAGGTTTCTGTGGGAAGAAAGGCAGTGTAGAGCAGGGGAAATGGCTTAGGATTGGCCCATCTCAATAGCTGGAGAAGGCCTTGGGGAAAAGAGACTGCCCCAAACTGACCTATCACTGGGATGACCTATCACTGGGATGATTTAAGGCCAGGGAAATATTAGCTGTTTTTGTTGTTGTTGTGTGTGTTAGTTTTCTGTCACGGTGACAAAAAACCTGAAGTAATCAGTTTGCATGGAGGAAAGGCTTCTTTTGTACATAATTTCAGAGGTTTCAGTCAATGATTACTTGGCTGCAATACTTTAGGCAGAACATCATGATGGAGAATGGGTACTAGAGAAAACCTGCTCCCCTTATGGTGGGCAGAATGCAGAAAGAAAGAGAGGGTGGGAGCCAGGGTCCTAATACTCTCTTTAGAGGCACAGTGACTCACTTCTTCCCGCTATGCCCACCTCCCAATTGTGTACCAGCCTGGTAAACAATTCTGTAGCATGTGGTCTTTGGAGGTCATTTCAGATCCAAACCATAACAACATTGTATGCAAATTAGATAAAGGCTGCAGTTGCCTTTTGAGAAGACTTGCTCTCAACTCAGTTGTTTATGAACTTAGGAATTAGCTCATCCTGCCTGAGGAAGTCTGTCTCCAGGTCTGTAAAGCCTCCCAAGTGTGAAAACATCATACCACCCAACAAACATGATATAGTAAAAGAATGTTGATAAATCATGTGTCAGGTACTACATGAAACATCATATTCTATGAACCATCTAGAAAGTTCTGGCAAAATCTTCACTTGTTTATTTATGTAAAGGAGAACTTATTTTCTAGGCTAAATGTTATGACCAATTGGTTGTATTCCTTGTTTTGCTTTGCTCAGAGAGGTTGACCATTATGCAGTTTTTTAAAAAATCATAGATATTTTTTTCATTTCTGTTTTATAAGATTGAAACAGAATTTATTGAAAAGGGCCTCAAAGATTTAAGTCAAAACAAAGTATCTGATTTGACATTATATGTAAGGATATTTCAATTGCCTTAGTGTCTCCACTAGAGATGGTGAACATCATAGAGCTTTCTATGATCTAAATAGCTAGTTGTGGCATACATCCCATAGGTTCACCACCACTGATCTACTCTTTATGTAACTAAAAAGTGACATTTCCTTCCAAAGCTCCAAATGTTAGCTATCTGTCTAATCCTCTTTTAATAGTTGCTTTTTTAAAAGCAGGTTTAAATATCTCAGCTGACTGCAGCTTTGATCATGGGGTCTGTGATTGGAAACAAGACAGAGAAGATGATTTTGACTGGAATTCTGCTGATCGAGATAATGGTATTTAAATCTGACTATTTCATGTTCCATAATGTGGCAAAAGAAAGAAAGCTTCTCAGTGACAGAGAGTTATTGTTCCTCTTACTCCTCAGGTCAGGATTGTTTGTTATCTTTGGAAACCTTTAGACCCTCCAAGTTCTCCCATAATGGATAACAAACCCACTCCAGCATAGTTCCCCTCTCTAATCCCTCTCCTACCTACCTGTCCCTACAAAGGGTGTTGCAACAAATAGTTTCTATGTTCACCCTACTGCTTCCTAGTGCGAAAGGTTTATGAAGTCATATGAAGTTTAGGAGTGCTGGCAGAATCAATTTGTTCCTTTTGCCCAGTTTACCACGCAGTGGTGCTCTGTAGTTTTGCTCTTTCAGGAGAAATAAATCTTGACACACGACCTCCTTCTAAACTAAGAGTTTTAATAGAGTCACTCCCCTCAGGGCATCAAATTACTTGAGTGTCACCACACTGAGTGCCAAGATAACAACCTGAACTCCTGGACTGATCTTTCTGTTCAGTTGCTGGAGGATGTCTTTCTGGCCCCCTGATCTGAGATTTTTCTCAGCCTCAGCTCTGAGCTGTGCACTTTCTGCCCTTCTGCACCCTACTTCACCAGTGTTGATGGGCGGGAGCTTTCCTTCTTGGGTAGAGTGGCCTGGCTGAGATCCATTCAGAGCACTTCTTGAATTCCTATCTCCTGCAGGCTGACTATATAACTAAGGGCAATTGTTACACCTCAGGGACTTCAGTTCCTTACCAGTCAACTTCTTTCTTTGGGGATATACAGGCTCAGACTTCTTTAAAAGATTATTCTAGATCCTTTCTTGGGACTAATTCCTCTCTGAGAATGTTCTTGTCAAGGTTTTGTATACAAACAGAAAACTTGGATATCTCGGGAAAAAAATCCTTTGAAATGGTGGGATTAGGGGGAAGGGGAAACATCATCCCATCCCATCAGCAGTTGTATAAATGGGACTATAATTCAAGATGAACATCAGGCACATTCAACTAGACCAAAGAGAATACATCTTTGGAGAAACTATCTTATTGAAAACTAAACTAAGTTCCCTCTTTCTTCCATGATGCCTTCTCTAAATTTGTGTCTGAAAGAGCTGTATCACTCTAGGAGGCCATACATTATCTTGGGATGTTGACACCTCATACAATCAGTGGTGTGTTACATTGAATGTCTCATCAGTGGGAAGTCCTATTTACAAACACCCAATTCACAAGTGATTCTGGGGTTCTCAGCTTCTTCTTCACTCAAATCATTTGTTCTCCCTTCCTTCACCTCCACCAGATCTCTAGGTAAATCTGTCTTTCCCTATAGTATTAAATATAGAACAGAAACATGAGATCAATCTGTATTATTAAAGATACAAACCCACAATGTGATGAGGGGAAGGAATAAATATGATACAGAAAGAAAATAAAAGAGCATGTATAAAGGGGGGAGGAGGGGGAGTGGGTAGGGATATGGGTAAAAATGAGAATTAACTTGTGGCATATACTGGTACAAATTTCCCAATGTTATATGTGATTTTGAGAAGTATATAAATTGTACCAATAAAGAATTCAATTTAAAAAAAGATACAAACCCACAAAGACAGATCAAAGTGGAATTTAACTAGAAGAGAAGCGTGGATCACAGAAGAGTGTGGTTGATACAGTTACTATATAGGAAGTCTAAATGTCACATAAGCACTGACTACTTTTTAGTATGTCTTAAATATATTGTTTATATGAAATTTAAACCCCACTGGCCATATTGTATTTTTACTTGCTAAATCTAATAACTCTACCAGCTGGCAAAAACAGACCTGGCAGTTTTTGAATCCAGTGAAAACTAAGGCAATGTCAGTCTGGGTTCTGCAAGTGTCTCCAGAAATTGCACTAGAAGATTTCACCCCACTCCCAATGTCATCCGGCTAACTTCTACAGATATTCTGTATCCTTTTCAGCTTCCTCACACCCTACACTGCAAGAGTTTTTGTTCAAGTTTATCAAAACCACAATCAGAAGATTGGAGATGAAAAAATCTACTGCCATAGGTCAAAATATTTTTTAGAAGATTCGTGGGCATAGAGGGAGGTATACTCCTGACATGCTAAATCAGATCTCAGAGTGATATGTTATGCATGGTGGTTGAGCTGCATAAAGTGGGCCATTGGATGTATCATGGGCTCAGTGGGGAACTGTATTCTGCAATTCTAACAATCAAGCTGGAAATAAAGTTCTAGAATACAAGTCCCCTATTAGCTGTGAATTACCTTCAGTGCTAAAGGCTCATTTGATTAGATTTTTTATTCCATATCTTCCACTACCAAGCTTTTTGATTCTGGGCATATTCCTCCTTTTCTCTGTTCCTCAGTTCTCTTCTCTATATAGCAAAAGGTTTCAACCGTGCAATCCCTAACATCCATTTTAGCATGAAGATTTTTTTCATGTGTTAAAATGTAAAGGACTTTGTCTTTACCTATGAGACACTATTGCTTATTTTCATCACTATTTCATATAGAAAACCCAAGTCCTTTAGAGTGTGCTTACTAACTTCTTTTTTCTTCTCTTAAAGCTGTTGGCTATTATATGGCAGTTCCGGCCTTGGCAGGCCACAGGAAGGACATTGGCCGATTGAAACTTCTCCTCCCAAACCTGCAGCCCCAAAGCAGTTTCTGCTTGCTCTTTGACTACCGGCTTGCAGGAGACAAAGTAGGGAAACTTCGCGTGTTTGTGAAAAACAGTAACAATGTCCTGGCATGGGAAGAGACCAAGAGTGAGGATGAAAGGTGGAAGACAGGGAAAATTCAGTTGTATCAAGGGATTGATCCTACCAAAAGTGTAAGTGGAAAAAAATTGGTTAAACTAGATATTCACATTTTTTCAGTGATTTAACAGACAAAACAAAACATTTACTAAGTACCTGGGCACTAGAGATGCAAAGATGAATGAGACCTTTTCATTACAAAAGCGCTTCTATTCTGGAATAAAATGGATGAGGAAGTTAAGGAGTATAATTAATGCCAATACTCATCAACACACATCATATTCCACGGAAAGGACCTATCTTTTGTGTCCAGCTCCTCTCACCAGTTTCGTCCCAAACCAGTTGAGACATTCCTTAAGAGGTAAAAAGAAAATGTCTCACTCATTTGTTCTATGCACCGAATGTAGCACGACCAGTGTAGCCAGAGGATGATTGTTTAAATGTTGTTTTTATGGAACTGAAAAACAGCTGTTGTTGGCCATCTCCAAGACCACCTGCACATTCAGTGATTCCCTGGAAGTTCCCACAGAACTCTAAAAGCTGTTGTGTTCATGATACCAGTTTATAGAGATTAAAATAAGCAAAGCATAGCAGCACATACTGCAGAATCCAGGAGGGACAAGGCACAAGCTTATAATTTTCCTCCCCGGAAGAGTCATAAGCAGCTCTTAATTCTCCCAAGCAGCCACATGTGACAACACTCAGCTAATATTACCAGGAAAGCTCACCCAAGCAGTAGTGTTCAGAGTTTTGTTAATGAGTCAGTCTGCCCACAGGTCTGCCGCTGTGACTGATGTTAGTTAGTCTCCAACCTCCCCAGAGGTCAGCTTGATACCATATAATACAAGTTTCCCACCATAAATTATGCTGTTAGTATGAACTATCTGGCTTGGCCCAAGGTCTCAGGTAAATAATACTATACTCTTTGGTATAACATTCCAAGGTTTAGAGGTCATCTTGCAGGGGCCAATCATGGGCCAAACATTCTTAGACTGTACAGGGTTTGGACAACCAGGACCTGCTTAATTAATCCTTCACTAAAGAAGTGGGCTTAATAAAGGAAAAAGAAAGAGGTTTACGAGGAAGTTAGTTGATCAATGGTATGAAAACCGAGAAAGAATAAATTTAATAAAAAGAAAGAGTTTATTGAGTTTGACTAACAAGAGGTGGCTGGTGACCTTTGCCAGAGATGTTTCTTTAAAAGGAAGGGTCAAAAGCCACAGTGACCCAAGCCTAAAGATGATCAGAGTAGACCCTGGTGGAAAGTTAGGTCAAGGCAAGAAAGAAAAGAGACAAAAGGGACTCAGGATTTAGCTCAGTGGTTCCAGCATCTGCCTGGCAGGCACAATGTCCTGAGTTCGATACCTGGTACCCCATACCACAGTGCTGGGCATGGTGACTCACACCTCCCAGCCCTCAGGAGGCAGAGGCAGGAGGATTGCTGTGAGTTCAAGGCTAATTTGGGATACATAGTGAGTTCATGGCCAGCCTGAGCTACAAAGCAAGACCCTGCTTCAAAAAACTTATATATATATATATATATATATATATATATATATATATATATTAGTTTATATATATTAGTTTATATATATATGTTTAGTTTATATATATTTTTAGTTTATATACATATTTTAGTTTATATATATATATATATATATATACACACATACACACACATGTATGGAAAGAAAAGGGGCAAAAGTTAGAAGGAAATGTATGAAGAGGCGATCAGAGGGAGAACAACTAGTGGATATGTGAATCAGAATCCATTTATACTTTGTGAGAGACAATGATTAATGTAAGTACAATCCCAGGCATCAGACCAGGAAGCGTAGTTTGTCCCTAGTGTCAGACATTAAATTTACCATCTTTTCATTTACTCATCATACTCTAATTAAAGCAGAACATCTTATTTTAAATGCTTCATAAGACATAACTATAAATAAAAGTGCATGTTAATGAATTTCCTAACCACTCTTGCCCTCAGCAGTAAAAGCTGTCAGTTCTTTTGCAGGACTGACACACACACACACAGTAATTCAAATTTATTCTCATTGCAGTGCACTTGAATCAGTACAAATCCAATCCACATGTTCATGCTGTTGTGTTTGCAGCATGCTTTGGGGACTGTAGCACTGAGCCATGCTATATATGGATGATAATTCTTCTTGGAGAGTTGAACTATGCCTGTGCACAACATTCATGATTATTTCCATGTTGATCAAATTCACATGCTGGTAGCTTGGGAAAAGGCATATTATTTTTTAAATGCCATTTTAAAGTCACATTTTGAAAGCATGCCCCCCAGAGGGCCTGGACAGCCATCATATTGTGCCATAACAGTGCTAGGTTAAGAGGAATGCTGAGACCCAGGCGCCCGTGTCCTGCATTTTTCAACTCTGTCAAAAATCTTACCAGGGGATAGTGGAGGATGAGGAAACTGGATAAGCTAGACTAAAGCATATATTCCAGTTTACCACTATTGTCCCTGCCATACCTATTTGTGGCACGTGGTTGGTGACTTTCCCTGTGGAACCTTGAATGTAAGAGGTAAATTGCATGCTTCCTGTAAGTGAAGTTGCATTTGAATCCAAAGTCCTATCCCCTAACCTGGGAGGATTCAATCTCAGCTATTTCCTTGCACAGAGTTGAGGGAGGGGCCCCTCTCTCGGGTGTCCCTTGCATCTGAAAGGCCGGGGTGACACACAAGAGGCAGCACATCTTCTTTTCATTGTGTGGCTAAGGACAAACACAGTTTTTTTCTCCATGTGGTCCTTGAGCCCATTCATTTCTTCAGCTTTCATGCCACGCTGAACCTTAATCTTGTTGCTGAGAATTTGGCCTCAGTGGGAACATCAGAAAAGCATCTCCCACTTGAGGCTCTGCCAGGGAGAAGCAGTGATGATTCTTCCCACTTATGGAAAAGTGAGCTTCTTCCCGTCATTGCTTCTCCTATTAGCTCTCCACCTTCTACACAGTCTCCTCAAGGTAGCGAAACTAGCTGGGAGCAAACATCAAGAAAGTCATTGTTGGGCCGGAAATTTAGCTCAGTGGTTCCTGTGCCTGCCTTGCAAGCACAAGGTCCTGAGTTCGATCCCGGTGACCACATAGAATGCTGGGTGTGGTGACTCATGCTCACCAGCAATCAATACCACATACCACAGTGCCGGGCATGGTGGCTCATGCCTGTAATCCCAGCACTCGGGAGGCAGAGGCTGGAGGATTGCTGAGTTCAAGGCTTGCCTGGGCTACACAGTGAGCTCAGGGCCAGCCTGAACTACAAAGCAAGACCCTGTCTCAATAGATAGATAGATAGATAGATAGATAGATAGATAGATAGATAGATAGATAGATAGATAGATAGATAAGAAAGTCATTGTTATCCAGAAAAGTCTGCTTTTGACTGTGGTATCCCAAGTTCCCTTGATAAAAGAGAACATTAAAAGCCTGCCTACATGTTGGGGGTGCAGGGTAAGAAAAATGTAATGAAAACACACACAAATTAGAACATCAAATAATTACCCTGACACTTATTTTAATTTTCCAGTGATGGAAAAGACATTGTATCCCAAGATGTAAATAAATGCACCCTCATTATCTTGCTCACTGCAGATGCTGGGAGGGATTTGCTCCTTGGGTCACTTCTACTTTATTCATGTTATTCAAAGGGAGTGTCTTTCAGAAAAGGGTTCCCTCCTGAGAAGAGAATAGAGAAAGAAAAGACTTCTATACCCAGTCGTGCTCTCTCTTCTTAGTATTAGCTTGTTCCCAATAGAAAATGTAACTGTCTTGAAAGTGAAAGGGAGGCCTGAGCAATGAGAGCCCAGGGTTCTTGGCCATCCCGCCCCCTCTAAGATTTCCTGTCTCACTTCAGAAAGCCTGGGAAAGTTGGATACAGTGATGATAGCAAGCCTGAAGTTACTTCATCTCTGTCACACTGGAAACTCTTCTGCAGTTCTTCACAAAGCAAGAAGAGGGGCAGTCAATGATGGGGACTGAGCATAATTCATACTCTCCCTGCTCCTGCTACTAGAGATTGGACCCAGAGCCTTCACAATGAGCTAAATCCCCAGCCCTTTTTATATTTTATTTTGAGACAGAGTCTCACTAAGTCACTAAATTGCTCAGGCTGGGCTCAGACTTGCAGTCCTCACGCCTGGCCTCCCACAGTGCTGAGATTACAGGCATGTGCCATCAAGCTGAGCTTAAATTTAAATATATATATATATATATATATATATATATATATATATATATAAATTTAATTTTTTTTGAGACAGGGTCTCACTTTGGAGTTCAGGCTGCCCCTGAGCTCACTATGTAGCCCAGGCAAGCCTCCAACTCAGCAGTCCTCCTGTCTCTGCCTCCCGACTGCTGGGATTACAGGCGTGAGCCACCACGCCCTGCTAAATTTAAATTTATAAAAATATAGCAAAGACAAGGGACGTTCCTTTATTAAAAATAGATTCATAATCACACCACAGTAATGCATGCCTTCATATTTTGTGTTTTACTTTTCATGTGAATACATATTTAATCTATTTATAACATGGCTGTCACTGGCTATTGTCAAATTCCACTTTGACAGACCATATGTGTGTGTCATTTTAAAGAAGAATGTGATCCAAATTTTCTAATGCTTTTTTTTTTGAGACAGGGTCTCGCTTTGCAGTTCAAGCTAGCTCTGAGCTCACTATGTAGCCCAGGCAAGCTTCAAACTCAGCAATCCTCCTGTCTCTGCCTCCCGAGTGCTGGGATTACAGGCATGAGCCACCACGCCCAGCTCTCTAATGCTTTTGTTTCACAATAACCTTAATCATCCCTGAATCATCTGTCTTCTAAGTCTGCTTATTTCTGATACAGAGAATTATAGAATCCAATAGACCCATTATTCCCTTCTTCCTGGGAGACATACAGGAAGTGTGGAAGACAAAATTCTCCTCAGACTGAATTATACTGAATAGATGATCTATATATTATAGCTATAATTTTATCATTACTGAAGTTTGAAAGTATTTTGGTGGGTTTTTTAAATAAAATTAGCCCAAAGTATTGATGCAATATATAAACATTCATTTAGCAAATATTTATTTTATCATATTTGTTTGAAAATATTTTCAGATGAGTAGCTAAACATAGAAGTCAGTATACACCTTTAATTTTATTAAATGATTTCTCTGCCATTTTGCATTCAGATGATTCTCTAGTTTTCATCATCTGTTCTAAAGATATTAGACACTTCTAAAACACAAAAAGTTGCTTTCCCCTTTAATTATTAGATTTCTTAAAATAAAATGGTTATGAGATCATACTGTGAAACATTTTTCAACACGTGAAAAATGGCATTCTAGACAATTTCCAAAAACATAAGCAAAGAATTTAAGAACAATAACTATACTACTATGAACTACCAAAACCTGAATGTATTAAAATAATTCTATTTCAACTATACAGCTTTCCACTAGGTGTTCATGGACATGTTCAATTTCTTTTAATCTGGTTTTTATAAAAATTAGTTTTCTTGTTTTCATTTATTTTCTTCAAGTGGGAATTCCAAAGTTGTTTTTTAAGTCTCACCCTTTTTAGCTGTATAGGGCTTTTCAGAGTCTTTAGATGGTCCTATAACCATGTTTGCTCTGAACAGAACTCACTGTGGATGCAGGATGTAGGACTCCTTTATAGTCAAAATGTTACTATGTAGTCGATGTCAAGGCCAGTTTCTACACAATGATGGTGCATGTGTCGGTCACTTTCTCATCAGTGACACAGTACCCAACATGTGCAAGTGTAAGAGGTGAAGGTTTATTTGGCTCACAGGTTGTAGAGGTTTCAGACCACAGTCAGCTGGTTCCAACACAGGATGGCATGGCAAGGGTCGTCGCAGAGAAGAAAGAGTTCTTGACATGGCAGGCAGGAAGCAGAGAGTGATCAAGAAAGGAAGGAGAGAGATAGACCATTTGAGGCCACGCCCCCAGTGGCCCACTTCTTCAACTGGGCCTCAGTTTCCATCACATTTAGCTGTGAGGTCACAATCACCTCCCCAAAACCTCAGCTCTGAGCTTGTGAGGCTTGCGGTGGGACATCTAGTTTAAACCATAATAATGGACAAGTTCAATTCTTATTAATAACTGCTAAATAGTTGGGTTAGATTGTTGTTTTGTATATTTTGAAGTAATTTCTTTTCCCTCTCCATTGTTAGATCATTTTTGAAGCAGAACGTGGCAAAGGCAAAACTGGAGAAATTGCAGTGGATGCTGTCTTGCTTGTTTCAGGCTCGTGTCCCACTGGCCTTTTAACCGTGGAAAGTTGAATGTTACTGTTGTCTTTCAGATCATATTATTTGGCTTCTTGTGTCAGTTCCCTATTTTTTGATGTTACATCATAAGATTCCCCATTTTAGAAATACAACCTGAAAATTGTAATATACCAATAGGAACATTGTAAAATGTCTTTCTTGTATCAGATACGTCAACATTTGCTTCAAATTAAGTGCCACTGTCTTCTCCATCACTTCTGAACTTTTCCCCAATATGTTATAACATATGGCCATGACAGTTCATCTCTTCCCCTTCACCCAGTAGATCTGATTTTTCTACATAAGTTGTTGACCTTCTCCATGCATTTCTAGAATAACAACAAAACTCATAGAGAAATATTTGACTTTCACTTTTATGGTGCTTCTTGAGAACTCTGATATTAAAAATAAACTTTGCCTCCCTGGCTTGACCTGATTTTTCATAGTCAAGTATGTATATTTCAATCCTTTGTAATAATAATATCTAAATAACCACCTTGTATTATGGTTCAAACACCTTGTGTTATGGCTGTCTATTCTGTTTACCTATGTTTATAATTATTTGCTTTCCTAGAAATGCAATTTTCATTCTTTTATCCATGGAAATACTTTCTATTCTTACAATTACTTACTGTTGTGTGAAAGATGACTGCTTCATTAGCCCTCACAATTGCAATGCAGATTAGTGTTTATAGTCAAACTCAAGACCTCAGACAACTACCAAATACTAACTTAATAGTTAATGGGACTACAAAAAAGACTGATGCTTTCTTTTCTAGCTCTTTTTACCTCCAATTGAAGATTAGGTCTGTGTGCTAATGAATCTGGAGTGCATTCCTTGAAGATAACATCATATAGCCCCCAACTTATAATGGTTCAATTTAGGAGTTTTTAGTTTTACGATAACGCAGAAGTAATAGGCACTCCACAGAAACCATACTTCAAATTTTGAATTTGCGCTTTTCCCAAACTGTCACCAAATGGTTTAATCGTGTCTCATGAAGCAGAGAGCAGCGGTGAGTTACAGCCGCCAGTCAGGCCTGAGAAGGAGCAGCCCATCTGCGACAGTGGACTGTGCAGCTGCCAGGCTTGGGATGGCATGTTTCCACATCTCACTTGCATCTCTACATGAAATATTCAACATTTCATTATAAAAAGACTTGTCAGGGTGAACTGGATAAGGACTATTTAGCATAATTTTGATAAAAACAGTTCTTATGGAAGGTAGAGTGCTGTCAGACTGGCAGTCCAAAACACATTGTTTCTCCCCAAGAAAAAAAGACAAGGCTAGTGGCTGGACATGTGTTTCTATTTTTTAAAAATTGGCTTTTGTTGAATGTTGGTGAATTTATCTTAGTACACTGGTTTTACATGAGATTTTTAAAAAACTCTTGACAACTTTGAGGCCCTCCAAGGTTTATAGTGGGTCAATAGCTAAAAAAGAGCCAAAACAAATATTCATTCAATGAAATGCTATACAGAAATGAGAATGAACAGCCTAATGCTACTCACAGACAAACTATTAACATATCTCATTAATCAAAAGAGAGCAAATAGTATATATGTTTCTAGTTAGGTAAAATTAATCTCTGATGATGTTGGGACTGTGTTCACTCTTGAAGGGAGGTCTTAGAAGGGAACACAAGGGGAAATTTCTGGAATGCAATAATTATGTTTTTAAATGAATATGTTCAGTTTGTGAAAATAATTGAGCAGTACACTTAAAGATTTGTGCACTGACTTTTCAATCTATGTGTGACACATCAAAAGGAATTTATTTCAGAAAATGAAAGAATTACACCTCCCCTTTTAAAAGGCAAATGGTGTGTATGATGTGAGGAGAAACAACAGTACTTTTCCTCCTCCTTTAAGATGAACCTCACCTGTGTGACCTTTTTTTTTTTTTTTTTTTTTTTTTTTTTTGAGACAGGGTCTCACTTTGTAGTTCAGGCTGGCTCTGAGCTCACTATGTAGCCCAGGCAATCCTCGAACTCAGCAATCCTCCTGTCTCTGCCTCCCGAGTGCTGGGATTACAGGCGTGAGCCACCACGCCCGGTGCTGTGATATGTGGTATTGATTGCTGGTGGGCGTGAGTCACCATGCCCAGCATTGTATGTGGTTACCGAGATCGAACTCAGGGCCTTGCGCTTGTGAGGCAGGTGCTGGAACCACTGAGCTAAATCTCCGACCCACCTGTGTGACATTTTATTAGATGACTTAGGACATTTACAGCAAATGCCATCAATGCCAAGCAGGTTGTGACTGAACTTACACTGACTTTTATGTAACCCAGCCACCAAAGTCTCTAACAATGGGAACGTCCCCTGGCCTGCCATGCACCCCACCCACAGGTGCACAGCCCCTAGACATCAATGTGCTGTTAGAAGTGTCACTAAAACTTTGAGGAGTGACCAGCTTTCTTTAGGGTGGAGACCTGAGGAAATAGTCCTACTGCTCAGGGGCCTGAAGCTCTCACCTGAATCACAGACATTGTTCTCTCTGGACAGGGTTACATCTCCCATTTTGTTTGGTAAATCTAAACTACAGTCACTCACCTAACAGACATTAGCCATTTGCGCGTTGTTTTAACCCGAGTTCTAGCAGCGACCCCTTGTGGCAGCATGTGTGAACTGCGTGGCTACCGCCAAACAGCAAATTCAGCATTTCTGTTTCTTTTCTCCATCTCTCCCCCTCTCTGCTGTCTCCTGAATTTATGCTTCTCTCTGAGTACCCAAAACCTTCCATTTCAGTCACCATGAGACCTGAAGAATCCAGTCTTGCAGACATTTCCTTCTCTCCCAATTCACCCGTCAGTAATGACATGTTCTAGGTCTCACTTGGTTAGTTTTTGGCAAGCAAAGGGAAATTATTCTAAGATGACTCAGGCACTGGGGATAAGAGCATAAAGTGTAGCTTTTTCAGAAGTGTACCCGAGTGGCTGTTCAGAAGTTGAGCTCAAAGCTGGGTGGTCCCAGTGTGCCAGAGTCCACCACTTGGATCCCATCCTGCAAAAGTTGGGGTAAAGGGCATCCAGTTATCCCAGATAAGGCACCGGCCTATGTGATTCACTCTTGTCAAGACAAAAGAGTTAACACCTTCAGTCACTTCAGCAGCCAGAAATTTAGATGGCTTTAAGTCTTGCTTGAAATAAAGACGTAATATAAGTATTTTTTGTGTGTGTGAGAGCCAAATGATGTAACAGCTACGGTGTGTTAGGTTGCCCTGGGGGGGGGATTGTCCTGAAGTGGAAAAGTGTTGCTCTTAGACACCATAAATCAAAATGGTGTACACTTCTGGCCAAATGTATCTATGCTTAAAGACTCACAAGTGTGGGAGACAGGGTAAGAGGATGCAGCCAGAACTCTTGTGGCAAGCTCCAGACCTCTGTGAGTCCCACAGCAAAAGGATTAAGCAAACAACAAAATTGGAACCTTGAGGAAAAGGCTGAGCCCAGGCTCGACACTTACTAGTCTGAACAGCAGCAACAGAAGGTGGCCCAATACTCCAAACTCATCACACCCTTATTGGTACCAAGGCTTCCTGTATGCATAAGGCAGGGTGGATATCCACAATTCCTGTAGTTGAAGATCCCATAGGGAAGGGGATTTGTCTGCCAATAATCCTAGTGCAATAATCCTTGTAGTAGAAGATCCTGCGCAGTTGGGTAGATGTCTGCCAATAAACCTAGTAGTTTCAGGCCAGGGAAGACATCCATAAATCCAAGGAAGTAAATCGTAAGTCTGAGTAAGTTGTCTGCAGTTCCCGACACACAAGAGGACATGGGTATCTTTTATATTGTCGCTGTCGAGAGGGGGCTTTCTGACAGCAAGCCCAGGTCATGTCATGTGCACTTGTGGGTAGTGTCTGTCCATGAGGATGAGCCGGGAGGCTCCACAGTGTGGGAACAAAAGGTAAGAAAGCCACAGTCACCAGAGCTTTGTGCTTCAGCACGTGTGTCTTGCTGCTCTGGTGAACCGTGTTACAGAATAACCTCCCTTTAAGATTAAAGCTGGAAGATCAAAGGAAATGGGGCATTTCATGGGGCAGTGCACACACTAGGATATCTGGCAGCCTGTGTCTCTCCTGTATGTGCACCATAGAGGCAGGACCAACCCCAAAAGGGCCTCAGCCAAGATTTCTCCTGTTTTTCAATTTTTATTTTTATTAATCCATGTTTGCAGTATATAATTATTACATTCTTCATAGGGAGTTGGTCTATAATACATGTTCTTTCTTTTTCATCCCTTTCCATTCCCCCTCCCCCATCCCTTGGTCCCCTTCCTATTTTTAAAAAGATCTATCACACTACTTCTTGTTTTTCATCTTTTATTTTGATCTTTACTTATGTTTAAAGTTTCTCATAAGAAAGGCCATGATATTTTGAAGGGGAAGTTCAAGCCTGGCTGGATTAAGTGCACCACATGTACATGTCATAGCATGCTCTGAGAGGCCCTAAGGAAGATGGAGATTGAGCACACTCTCTCCTGTGCGTAAAGACTTACGTACAGCTGGCCGGGTGACTCATGCTCCCCCTTGGTCGTGACTCTTTCGCTCGTCCATGAGCTAACCATATTAGGTGCTCATCCTTGCCTCCCCCTCCCAGGGTCAAGGAGAACACAGTAGGACTCTGGGTCCCCACGAGTGGCACCTGGGTGGGGAAGGCTGGTGGGCTGGCTCTCACAGGTGTCACAAGGCTGCAGGAGCCACAGGTGATAGCAGCAGCATCCAGGGCCCTCAGGCTATTGGATTGTGCTGTGTGGATCACCGTACCAGGAATCCCTTGAGGACAACCCTCACACACACACACACACACACACACACACACACACACAGAGCCAATTTAGAAGGTAACATCACTATACTATCCATCCAATCAGATGTAACCACACTATACCCACATCTTCTCTCTCTGTTCCCCATATGTTTCTGTAACCCTCAATAAAAGTGGAAGTGTTCTGCGAAAGCTCCCTGGAGTCTGCGTGGTGACTCTGCATCTCACCCTCCCAATCTGGGCTTCCAAACCCTGCTCCGCAGCAATCACTGCAGACAAAAACAATATTTAAGTTTGTGTGTCTGATTTCACTTAACATTGTGGTCTTGAGGTGCATACTGTTTTTCCACAAATGACTCAAATGTATCCTTTCTGGCAGAATAGTACTCCATTGTGTATAAATACGATCTTTTCCTTATCCATTCACCTGATGATGGGCATGTAGGCGACTGCCAGGATTTAGCCCTTATGAGTTGTGTTCCAATAAATATATGAGTACACATGTATCCCTGCATATAATGTCTTTAACTCTTTTGGGAAGATACCTAGAAGGGGAATAACTGAGTAAAATGAAATTTCTAATTTTGGATTTTGGAAGAGTTGTCATATCGATTTTCATAGTGGTTCCATTAACAAGGCAGAAGGGTTCCTTGACCCCCACAGCCTCACCCACCAGCAACTGTTATTTGATTTCTGGATGGTGGTCATTGTTTCTGAAATAAGATGGGACTTCAATATTGTCTTAATTTGCATTTCTCTAATGGCCAGTGCTGTTGAATGTTTTTTTTTTTTTTTACAGGGTCTCGCTTTGTAGTTCAGGCTGGCCCTAAGTTCACTATGTAGCCCAGGCAAGCCTCGAACTCAGCAATCCTCCTGTCTCTGCCTCCCGAATGCTGGGATTACAGGCGTGAGCCACCACGCCCGGCACTGTGCTATGTGGTATTGATTGCTGGTGGGCGTGTGTCACCATGCCCAGCATTCTATGTGGTTACTGGGATTGAACTCAGGACCTTGCACTTGCGAGGCAGGCGCCGGAACCACTGAGCTAAATCTGCGGCCCTGTTGAATGTTTTTTCATGTATTTATTGGCCATTTGTACTTCTGAGAAGTGTCTGTATGTCACTTGGAAAGGTAATTTAATAGGAAGGTGGAAGACTTTGAGTGGAGTTGGGATGCCCTTATTTCATTTCTTTTTTGTATTTTTTCTTCATTTTTTCTGTTTAAATTGAATTTCAAAGGACTATTAGCAACAGAAGAGTAAAA
This sequence comes from Thryonomys swinderianus, assembly GCA_004025085.1. Taxonomy (NCBI): domain Eukaryota; kingdom Metazoa; phylum Chordata; class Mammalia; order Rodentia; family Thryonomyidae; genus Thryonomys; species Thryonomys swinderianus. The sequence goes on from PVIC010015359.1 coordinate 33,410, forward strand.
GTTTTGCATTGTCCCAGGATTTTCATCTTATGACATGCACTAAGAAGAGAATGAAGCCAGACTTACTGGTCTTTCATCATTTCTCTATTAATGAACAAGAAAGAAAGCCATTATTTAGTCTTGCATTAGCCTTAGTATGTTTTAGGTCTCTTGATAAACTAGGTATATGCCATACCATGATGTGTATAATCATTATGTACTGCAAATGTACTAATTTTTTTTTAAAAATCAGGTGTATAAGCAAAGGCCCTGAACAGACTATTAAACTAATGGTTCTTCCTGGTGTGGTTACAGTTAAAGAAAGAATCTGAATAACTGAAGGCAGTGGTATTCAGTCTTGGATACCTGTTGGGAATACCCAAGGACTATGAAATTACAATGATTCCTGGGTCCTGATTCAGAGATTTTGATATGGGTGGCCTGATGTCTAGGATGGCCATTGGGAATTTGTTAAAGTTTACCAAGTCATTCTAATTAGTTTTCTTTAGAACTACTGACCCCAGAAGTTTATCCTAGAATGGCTGAAATTAAAGGAACTGACAGTCCAAGTGCTGGTGAGACTATAAAGCAACTGGAACTCACACTTCGCTTAGAGGGCTGTCCATTGGAACAACCAGTTAGGGAAATGTTGGGCAGTGTGGACTAAAACAAATTTATGCCCTGTCTTCCACGCCCAGGCATCTACCAGTATTGTCTTCATTACTTTCTTGTCACAGAGACACGATACCCAACACCCCCAACTTATGGGAGGAGAGATTTATTTAGGATCATGTGTCAGTCCATAGCCATCTGGCTCCAAAGCAGAACAGCATGGCAGAGGGGCTTGCAGAAGAGAAGCTGCTCACTTCATTTCATGGGAGCTGGGAAGCAGAGATGATCAAGGAGGAGCTGGGACAGGAGATCCACCCTTTCAGGTCATGTGTAAAGGGACCAGATTCTTCTCACTAGACCCCACCTCTTAATGACAAAGGGGTTATACTGCCCCATTTCCAGTCTCCTCCCCAAAAGCCCCACCTGTGAGCACATGAGCCTTTACAGGGACTTCTAGGTATAAACCGTAACAATACTCAAGAGAATAAAGCCATATGTGCACCAAAAGACACGGAGAAAAAAAGGCTCTTCACAGCTTTATTTAAAATGTGCAAAACTTAAGGAAACTCAAACATCTATCAACAATAAAATGGATACTACACAGAAGGAAAAAAATCACAAAGGGGAAATTCTATATATATGAGTGAAAGAATCTAGATACATACTAGTACACGCAATGAGTCCATTTTCATGAAGCTCAAACAGATAAAATTCATTTATAGAGACAGGTCAAACAGGTTGGCCATGGTGGAGGGAGGGGCAGACAGAAGGAGCCCTAGGGAAAAAATGTTCATATGTATATTAATCTAGGTTAGCTGGATGCGTATGTGTATATATATCAATAGCATTTTTAAAAGATATAATCTTAGTATTTGTACACTTTACTGTGTTGAAACTATTCCTCAACAAGAAGAACTAAAATCACAATTTAAGGATCGATGACAAATCAAAAAGGCTATACAAAAGAAGTCCTTACCCAATTTTTTAAAAGTGAAATGTTCAGGGCCGGAGGGTTAGCTCAGTGGTTCCGGCGCCTGCCTCACAAGCGCAAGGTCCTGAGTTCGATCCCCAGTAACCACATATAATGCTGGGCGTGGAGACACGCCCACCAACAATCAACACCACATACCACAATGCCGGGCGTGGTGGCTCACGCCTGTCATCCCAGCACTCGGGAGGCAGAGACAGGAGGATTGCTGAGTTCACGGCGGCTTGCCTGGGCACCATAGTGAGCTCAGGGCCAGCCTGAACTACAAAGCGAGACCCTGTCTCAAAAAGCAAAAAAAAAAAAAAAAAAAAA
>PVIC010015360.1:0-35116 GCA_004025085.1 Thryonomys swinderianus
CTTTATTTGTTTTTTTTTGAGACAGGGTCTCGCTGTGTAGTTCAGGCTGGCCTTAAACTCGTTATTTAGCCCAGGCTGGCTTCAAACCCACAGTGATCCTCCTGCCTCAGCCTCCAGAGTGCTGGGATTACAGGCATGTGCCTCCGTGACTAGATTTAATGGATAAATCATAGCTAAATGGGCCAGCGCCCTGTTGATAGACATTTAACATTGCTTCCACTTTTTCTGTATTCTCAATTCTACTGACAGTGAATTCTAATAGCATTTAAACAGTTAAGGAAAAATCAAGTGAGAGACTCAGAAACTGTAAGACAATGAGAATTGCCCTTAAAGCTTTGGAGGTTCTTCCTCATGTCCCCTCTTTTCCCTTTCCAGCAGAGAGCTGGCCTCCTTGGAGGAGGCTCTGCCTCCATCACTCAAAGAGTGGTTATGTCCTAGGGAGACTTCTTTCACTTATCCAGTGTGGATAAGCTCACCTGTGGAATTTTCAGATTCAGATTTTGAGTCTTACTATTGTTTACCCCTGTGTGTCCTTGGAAAAGTCCTCTATATTCTCTTAACCCCAGTCTGTCCATCTGTATGGTGGTGATGCCTTTCTGATCAAAGCCATCTCTACCACCTGCTAAGAGCCTGCCCCATGTCAAATACTGTGCCATAGTGAGCTTTGAGTGCATTAGCTTGTTTTGTTCTAACTGCCTCTAAGGTATAGGGAGTATTATTCTCATTTTACTTGCTCACACTGCCTCTCAGAGAGGTTAAGTAGTCTGCCCAAGGTCACCAAGCCTGCAAAGTCAGGATTCCAGCTCTGGCTACAGAGCCCATTTTCATAACCGCACTTCCTTCCACCCTCTTAACACCAGCTGACTGGTGAGGTCCAAGCAAAATGATGATTATAAAGGATCCTTACATTGTAAAGTGACCCGCATGTGGGAGGGATTGATACCGCTGTTATGATTTCGACATCCAGAGCAACGGTAGCGTTGGTTACAGGGTTTATACCGAATTGGAGGTTGTGGGATGCAGCAGGATTGAGGGGGAAGAGCACTGAGCTGTGAGCCAGCAGACCTGGGCCCAGTGCTGGCTGTATCCAAGCTGACCAGTGGGTTGACCTTCCAGCTCAGGATAAGGCCCCCGTGCTGTGTGGCCCCTGCACAGCTCAATTGAGTTAAAGCCTCCTGTATAGTCATCAGCGTGGTCCAAGCAGGCGGCCTGTCTCCTTCCCCATGTTGTTACTCTGCAGGTCTGGGCTGTCGCGTGGTCCCCCCAGCGCACAACTGCACAGCAGTCTGTGGCTTCAAGGTAGCATGTGAAACTTTTGGGCAAGAAGCCAGTGCTGATGGGTGGCAGCCTCGTCACGTTGCTAGGTTTTATTTAATGCGGTGCCTATGGCGACTGCAGGCCTCTGACAAACTGCCATCTCCCTAGAGCCACATCTGGACCTGGGCACCTATCAGAAAGGTGACTGCAGGCTCAGTGCCCTTTTCGATCTTGCGGGCCTGGCTGGGATGGCACTCCAGGCCTTCCATTCACGTACCTCCAGAGCATCCCTGAGGAAGGGAATGTTCGATGCTGGCAAAATCCCTGTGGGAAGGAACATCGGCTCCAGTGACCGAGAGGAAGAGTAAGCCTTAATAGGTGCAGGTGTGCGTTATGTTTTTGCTTTCAATTATTTCTTTCTCTTCTGATTTCTAAAGTAATACATGTTCATAGGAGACAAACTGGAAAATACAGAGAAAAAGAAAACAAATCCTATATTTCTTTGAGGGAATGTTATTGTTAACATGTTAATCTTTGGATTTAAGATCGAAGATGCTATTATCTGTGGAATACTAACTCTGTGGCTTGGTATGTATTAAACTCTTTATAGACACAGTCTAATTCCATTTTCATAGGAAACCTGTCAGGTAGGCAAAGTTATCTCAATGGTTTTACATATGAAGGAACTGAGGCACAGGGAGGTGAAAGGACTTGATGAAGGTCTCCCTGTGTGTTCCCTTTCACCCTAAGTGACTTAGGCCAGGCAGCTTCCTCCAGGCTCCTCCCGCCTTGATTCATATACACACTTAGTACCAGGTGGTGTATCAGTCAAATTCCAGCAGAAAACAGAATCTTCTCAGAGGCTTCAGCTGGGGAGATGTTAATGCAGATGTGAGCAGGGTTAAGGAAACTTGTAGAGGTACTGAGACACCCACAGGTAGCAATGACAGAAGCTGTTGTCACCCCTTGGCCTCGATGAGAGGAGGGAGAGGTCATGATTATTTGGGCTCCATGAATGCTGGAGAGAGTCAGAGAATTGTCACAGAGAAGTTGTGCCACTGCTAGACCCACAGGGAGGGAAGTCAGGAAAGGCGCTCAACACACCTGTCCTTCTGCCTTCTGCCATCCTGTCAATGTCTTCTGTTGGCCATACCCAACCAGAAGCAGCAGGCAAGGGGCCCAAGGGATGCTTCAGTGGTACAGCCTCACTCTTCTTCAAGCAGGGGATAGAAGGGGGTGCAAGTGGAGGCCTAGCCCAGGAGGCATCGTCACGGTGGGCTGGGAAAGACATGCTTCTGATCCTCCCCAAAACACAGAAGAGTTGTCTTGGTAACTGGTTACTGGAAACATCAAGAGTTTTGAGGCCAGGATTTAGCTCAGTAGTACCATGCCTACCTTGTAAGTACAAGGTCATAAGTCCGATCCCTGGTACCTGCCCCCCCCAAAAAAAAACTACAAAGTTTAGCCAAGGATTTCTATGAGTTTGAGGCCAGTCTGAGCTGCATAGTGAGTCAGTACCAGCCTGGATTACACAGTGAGACTCTGTCACCTAAAAAATAAAAAAAAGTTTTGTTTTGTTTTTCTCTTCTGGCATTTTCTTGGTGTTTTGGTGCTTTCTGTGCTCTACCTATTCTTTTTTCCTTTCTCTTCATCTTCCCTCTTCCTTTTCCCTCTCTCTCTTTCTCTTCCTTCCTCCTGCCACTTCTACTGTCACCTGGATTAGAATCCCCAGTAACACCTGGCAAAAGTCTTCAGTGGTGTTGGTGGCTAAGGTTTAGAAGAGACAGTCTCTCTGTGTGGGGTGAGTGTTCATAGCTATGGACATGCGTGGTTTGTGCACCTCACATTGTTCCTCTGCTAAGTGTTTGTGTGCAAAAAGGCTGGTTCCTCAGATATATTTGGGAGGACTTTAACTTTTGGATCTCAAACTCTTTTCACTCTGTGCAACATGCTTTATTACCATGACAGTACTCTGATGTAGAGGACAGGAACTCTCATCCTTGTTTGGCAAACAAGGAAACTGATACTCAGAGAAAGGAAGTGTTTTGCTCAAAGTCCATCAGGTAGGAAGCAGCAGCATGGAAATAGGAAACAGTGGTTCTGATTCCCAGGGCAGCTCTTCCTGATGGATTTGCTTTTCAGTCTCACCTTGTCTTTCCTTAGCCAGCTTCATTCACCATGGAGAAATTAGTACCAGCTGAGCCACCTAAAGTTGCTGAAATACCATAAAATGGGAAGGACTTTGGAGTCAGAGGGATCTGGCACAGCCTTGTGACCTTGTTCAAATCAGTTTGCCTCCTTGAGCTTGTATGTGCTCATCAGTTAAATAAGGAGCATAATATCAGGAATTTGGATGGAAAAATTAGCTGCTGAAGGTCTGATAAATCATCAGGAGAGGCTGGCTGGCTAGTGGCCATAGAGGCTGCCAGGGGAACTCTGGCATTTTCATTTACTAGCTGTGTGATCTTGAGCAGATTACTTAGCTTCTCTGCTTCATTTTCTTCTTTTATAAAATGGAGATAAGAATACCTATGATAGGTTATTTTAAAGATTAAATGAGTTCATTGATATGCAGTACTTAGATCATTGCCTGGCAATGACAAACTATAAATGTTAATATTGTAGACAGCTTTGTTTTGAGAATGGGTTTTGCTATGTTCCCCTGGCTAGTCTCAACCTCTTGGGCTGAAGTGATTCTCCTCCCTCAGTTTCCTGAGGAGCTGGTAGTGCAGGCACAAGCCACCAAGCCAGTTAAATGTTAACTTTGTTTTGTTATTTATCAATTACTGTGTTAAGCCCTAGAGACACCAGCAGTTGAAACAGGTGATTCTGGAGTCTATATTCTAGAGGATGAAGAGAAACAAACATGTAAATCAGTCAATAAATACATATAAATTTGGTTTGTGCTGGCTGCTATAACAGGCAAACCCAGCATGCTTATTTTAATGGATACAAAGTTTCTCTTTGAAAGGGCTATTGTTATACAATATTGCAAATGTAATTAATGTCTCAGAATTGTTACACTCAAACATGGTTAAAAAATGAGCCCTGTGCAGTGGCCCATACCTGTAATCCCAGCTACTGGAGACGCTAAAGCAAGAGAATCCCAAGCTGAATGCTCATCCATATCAAAATAAAATAAAAAGGGTAATGAGGGGAAAGAATAAATATGATTTGGAAAGAGAAAGAAATAGCATGTATATAGGGGTGGGGGTTGGGGTAGGTAGGGATATGGGTAAAAATGAGAATAAACTTGTGTCATCTACTGGTAAATTCCCCAATGTTGAGTGTGATTGTGAGCTGTATATAAAATGTACTAATAAAGAATTCAATTTAAGAAAAATAAATGAAAATAAAAAGGACTGGAGATGTAGCTCCATGATAGAGTGCTTGCCGAGTGTGTGTGAGGGCCTCGGTTCATTCCTCACCACGAGGAAAACAAAAATGGCAGAACAAAGAAAAAGCTGATCATGCTATGACAAAAAAAAAAAAAAAAAAAAAAAAAGGACATACTTGAAGAACAGTGGTCAAAGGGCACTAGATTTGGGTCCAGAAGATGAGAATTGTCATGCCAGGAGGAGTTGCTGTCTGTGCAAAAGGGACATTAAAGATAAAGCCCCAATGCAGAGCTGAGCCTGGCACTGCTGAAAGGCAGACAGGTCCGTGTGACAGGCTCACTGTGATGGTCAGGGCTGGGGAGGCAGTAGGGGACTGGCAGGGGGAGGAGCTGATCTGGTAAGGGACAGGGGCTGTACATCGAGGCCTATAGCTTCATAAGAAATTTGTACTAAAATTTTTTTCTCTACTGGAGATTGAACCCAGGGTCTTGCACTGAGCTACATCCCTAGCTCACCTGCTTGCTTGCTTGCTTGCTTGCTTGTTTGCTTGCTTCCTTCCTTCCTCTCTCTTTCTTTCTTTCTGGGCAGAGTCGTACTAAGGTTTCCAGGGTAGGCCTGGAACTTGTGTTCCTCCTGCCTCAGCCTCCAAAATAACTGAGATTACAGGCACGTGCCACCATACTTGGCTTGGAGTTTGTTTTATCTTGATGTGAAACCATGGGAGGTTTTAAAGAGAGCATCCAACTGAGGTTTTGAAAAGATCTTTGTGGCTGCTCTGTGGGAGAAAAACCCTAAGAATGGCCACAGGGAAGTCATGAGCAGGCTGGGGAAGACATTCTGCTTTGAGTTGATGGTGGTGTAGACCTGGGCAGTAGCTGGAAAGATGGGGAAAAGGAACAAATCTGAAGCGCTGGGCTCAGAACTGCTGACTGATGCTCACCTTATTAGGTTAACCAGATTGCCAGTAGATTCATTTTTAGGAAGGGATATTGCCTAAGTGGTCTGGGACATCCTCTCCTGATAGGCCACCAAAGTGCAAGAAGGCTATTGAGTGCCCCTGGAAGAGAAGCCAGGAAATCCAGATGGTAGTTGCAGTGTTGCGGGCGGCCTCCTAGGCCAGCCCCAGCCCAGGCCAGGCAAACATTCTGGACTGTTCCAGACCTCTGTCCCCAGACAGGGTGCTGTCAGCATTCACTTCTCTGGCTGACCTTTCTCTTTTCTAATCCTGTGCATTCAGCCTCTCATATGTTGGTGTCATCAGTCTGGCCCTGCTGGCTTCTGTCTTGTGGAACATCTCTTTCTGCATCCATTGGGGCAACCATTTCCATGCTCTTGTTTTAAGGGAAATTTCTCGCTGTGGCTTCCACCAGTACTGCTTATGGTGACAGACCTACCTCTCAGGGTCATTTCCTAGGATGCATACCATGCTAAGTGCTCTCCTTTGAGTTATTTTCCTGAATCTCTGTTCCCACTTTGAGAGGGAGGGAGGAGTGTCTTGGCCTTATAGACAGGTAACTGAGGCTCACAGAAATGGCTTGCCCAAGGTCACAGGGCGAGGAGATGTTGGAACTGGGCTTTGGGTCTCCATGCTCCTGACTCCAAAGCCTAAGCCTGGGCTCTTAACCACTGCTGCAGGGCCCCTGCCTTACTGTGCCATTCAGGGCCTGTGACTGACTCTGGCCTGGTCCAGCCACAGCAGCACTCCCTGGTGGGAGTCCTGCCTTTCTCCAGTCATCAGGGCTACTTCTGACTTTGGCAAAGATGCCTACACCACCCCATCTCCTTCATTTCTCTCCAGTCCAACCTATCTCTCCTGCCAGGTTGTCTGGAGCTCCCTTTTTATTCCCTGCATGGGCTCCTTGATCTCATCTCTGGATATCTGCCCACATGGCGACCCAGCTCAGATGCCCTCTCTGCCATCTCCTGTCTGCCCTCCCCTACGGTAGAAGACTCCTTTGAGAACTTCATTCAGGATCACCAGGTTCCAGACTTCTCAGAGCCTGGAATGTACACTGGCAAATCCAAATCACCCCAACCATCACCTGGGACAGCATTGTGTTCTTGTCACAGCGGCCTCCAAAGGAACCAGCACATGTGTCCCCTAAAGGTCCCTGAGGAAGGTCCCCTGAAGGCCCGCCCCAAGTACTCAATAGGCTTCAGCAGTCTTTCTGAGCTGGCCCTGGGCAGAACTGTCCCCACATGGCTGGCTCTGTCAGCTGAGGCTGGGTTTGTGGCTCCCTTTCTTTAGCCTGGAAAGAGATCTGTTCTCTGTCCTTGGAGTTATCAAAGATTGCATCATAGGTGTAAAAAATAGTACTGATATTTTCCTTTTAATTTTCACATTTTCTTAAAAGTTTAAACAGATTTTTATCTCCTTTTATCCTCTTATACTAAGCCATATGTGTCAGAAAAATTTATTTTTTAACCTCTAATTTTTAAAACAATCATATGAAGAGCTGGATGTGGTCATATCTGTACTTACAGTTACTTGAGAAGCTCAAGCAGAAAGATTTCTGGAGACCAGGAGTTTAAGGCCAACAATGAAAGATCTCATTTCTAAAATAAATAAGTTTATTAAAAAAATCATTCAAGGATCTCCAAGTATTGTAGAAAAACCAAGAACTGTAGTTAAATAGAAGGAAAAAATAACAGTTCATGCTTCTGCCATTGAGAAATAACCATAGCTAATTCTTTGCTAAGTTTTCTGAATAGATGCTTCTTGACTTACTTTGAGACTATATTCTGATAACCCTATTAATTTTTAGTTGAAAATAGCATAAGTAAAAAACTGCATTTAATATACCTCATCTACACAGTATTATATCTTAGCTAACCTACCTTAAATGTGATCAGATCGCTTAAATCAGCCTACAGTTGGGCTGAACATCTACCATACAGACCATTTTATAACAGTTCTGATTATCTCATATAATTTACTTATTGTACTGAAATTGAAAAACAGAATGGTTGTATGGTTACAATTTCATAGGGTCATAAGATTGAAATATCATAAGCAGGACTGTCATAAAGTGGGCCCATCTGGGTCTATGTGTGATTGTTAATTAAAATAGCATCAGCCTGTAAAAACTGTGTGTCCCATGCTTTTTCACCCAGATGTTTTCTATCACTTTCTGTATCACTTTTTCTTTTGCACTTGGAGGGGAAGAACCGTTGGTGGCCTGTACATCTCTTTGGCCTTTAGTCTAAAAGCAGAGGAACATTGTCATTGTTACTTGAGTCCCTTGATCTTGGAATCTAACATGTAAAAGAAGAGTAGATTTAATTATCTCAGAAGATAGCCATTTCTTCTTATCTGTGGTACTGGCTTCCAGCACACTCTGCCAGAGCCCAGGGCAGAGGAGCCTGGGATCTTTATTTAAGATTGCTTTCCTGGCAGTTCCCGGGAAGACTCCGGCTTGGGGGAAAGTTCTCAGAGTCTAGACTGAGGCCACCAGACGAGACAGAACGGATGTGTCCCAGCACTGTCTGGCTATAAGGGTCATGTGCATTCTACTTCTCACAGCAGGAAACACAGTTTAGTCTGCAAATTCTGGTTTTTACTTTTTTTAAATATCTTTTTTAGTTTTTTGAGACAAGGTCTCTCTTTGTACTTCAAGCTGGCCTTGAACTCACTGTGTAGCCCAGGATAGCCTTTAACTCATGGCAATCCTCCTGCCTCTGTCTCCTGAGTGCTGGGATTACAGATGTGAGCAGCCACACCTAGCATTTCAAATTTTGTTTTTTGAAGTGAAATTAAGTAAACTTTTACTTTGAGGGTTCTTACATGTAGATCTTATCTAATATGATGGCCAGTATTCTCAAGGGCAGGCTTAGGAAATATCCTAAGCCCAGCAGACAGGTCTTAGTTTGATCCTTTCTAGGCTGTGAGCTTCCCCAGAGCAGCTCTTGTCACTTTGTATCGCAGCCCAGGCATCGTGTGAGTGGTGAGATCCTTCATGTAGCTATGGCATGAAGTTGTACCCCTAAGGCCCAGGGAAATGACTTGCTGGGAAAGCTTCTGGAGATGGGTGGATGAGACCAGCACCTTCCTTTTCTGCTCATCTTGCTCCTTGACAGCAGCTTCAGCAACAATGCATCTTCACTTGTGCCTTGAGTTCTCGTTCACAGAGCTTTCCACTTGTGGCCTGCTGCATAGGGGTTCAGGATGCCCGTGACCTCTTCAGTTCTCCTGTGGCTGAGGGGCTACTTGGAGCTCCCAATTTCTGTCCAGTGCCCTTTGTTTTGGACCAGGAAAATGCCCAGAAGAATGCTGAGAGAAAAACTAAAAAAGAAAAATGATGTGCTGCGGGTGTAGCTCAGTGGTAGGGCACTTACCTATTGCATTCAAGGCCTTGCTTGGATTTGATCCTCAGAACCTCAAGGAGAAAGGAAAAGAAAGCGTGGGGCAGAACGGAGCATGTGTATAGCCCAGAGTGGGACTCTTGTCTGTCTGGCAAGGTCTTCTGTGGTAGACAGGGCTGGGGAAGGGCCTGCCAGCTCTGGCCTGGATCTTTCTTCTGCACAGTAGTGTGATAGATTTAGAGGAAAGCACTGGCCTTGGCGGTGCTTTGTCTTTGGTTTTAGCTCCAAACCTTTTTTTGAGGACCCATTAATTGGAGTCAAGAATGAGTGCTTTTACCTTTAAGACAATTAGAAACAAAGCTTGTGGCTTAATATCCATCTATCCATGCATCCATCTAACTGTCTTTAAAAAGGTACAAGTAAGTCCAAAGTGTGAAAGTAAAAAATGAAGCTTTCTCTTATTCCAACCCATCTCCAACACCCCCACCCCAAGGCCGGCCTCACACTCCCGGTGATTCTCCTGCCTCAGCCTTCCAAGTACCAGGATTAAAAGGATGCACCACCACTCCCAGCTGCTTTCAGATTTTTACTGCAGTGTTCTTTCAGATCTTTTACTAAATGTATAAAACATAAAGACAAGTTGTTGAGGTTACTGTTTTGTCATGAAAATTACCCCCCTTTATTTTTCTCTGCAATTGGCTGATTATTACCGATTAACTTGGCAGTGGGTCCTTGATTCTCTCTGGAATCTCCTGATTTAATTCTCACAGGGAAGATGCCATGAATAGCTTGTCCCAGGAAGGTGAAGTGACAGCCACATCTGCAGCAGACTCGGTCCTCAGTTCTATTCTGCTGTCTTTTACGTGAACAGAGCAGTGTTTTTCTTAGGTGCCTGCCTGTTGTGGACTCATCCTGACAGCAGCCAAATCCGTGTGTGTGTGACAGCAGCCGAATCATGTGTGTGTATGTGTGAAGGAAGGAAGGAAGTAGCTTGGGGATTGCAGAGGCTTCCCTGAACTCATTGCCTGAAGGGCCTGGAATCCACAAATGTTTTGACCGAGTTTAGCTTATCCAGCATTTATTAGGGGGCTGTTGTGTGCCAGGCACTATGTCCAGAGAGAAGGGGCCAGAGTCCCTCTTAGAGCTGGTCACACAATTACCCCTGTGCTCCTGGCACAGTACGGTTCCCTGGAGAGAATTGTGTTACCCATAGAAAGTGACCAGATTCCAGATCTGGGCCCAAAGACTGGGATCCTTGAAAGCCTGTGGGCACAGAGTAGGGGTGGGGTTATGACCTAAATTGTCACTAATAATGCCTCACTTCTTATGACTCTTCTCTCCCTATTTCCTCTCACTCCCTCCCCCTTCTTTCTCTCTGGCTCTCTGTCCATTTATCTCCATCTGTCTCTCTCTGCTTGTGGTTCCTGACCCCTTGCACTGTCACACTATCATCATCTTTCTCCTGTCACATGTGCTCCTTCATGCCAATGCAGGCGTGCTGGTCACCATGACAACAGAGACAGGCCCTGATTCTGAGGTGAAGAAGGCTCAGGAGGAGGCCCCCCAACAGCCTGAAGCTGCTGCTGCTGCTGTGACCACCCCCGTGACCCCTGCAGGCCACGGCCACCCAGAAGCCAACTCCAATGAGAAGCATCCGCCCCAGCAGGACACTCGGCCTGCTGAACAGGTAGCTACCCAAGCTCATGGAGCATGCTTCCCCCTGCCTGACCAGTCCTCCTTTCCAGTTCTCAGGGGCTCCAGTATTTTCTCAGCTGAGAAGGAGAAAGGAATCTAAGATTCATTCATGATCTGTTACATGAGCACTGAGCCTGGGGACATTGTGGTCATTTTAATATTTAATTCTGCCAAACCTCAGAGGGTAGGTGTTGATTTCCCATTTTCTACTTACAGAAATTGTGTCTCAATAGAGCAGGTTTCCCAAAATCACATTGCCATAAAGTGACAGAAGTGGAAGTCAAACTTAGCACTGGCTTTAAAAACTATGTTCTCTCAACTTTATTTTCCCACTTCTGAGCCTTTTCATTCTAACCTGGCAAGCCCAGTTTAACTAAGGGGCAAACTCATCACTTTAAAACTACAATGGATTCAAGGAATCTTCTAGGCCTCTAATTCACACCTCCCTTAATTCACAGTGGGCCCAAATTGGGCAAAGACTAGCCCATGGTCAACAATGAACTTAGGGCAGGACTCTGGCCCTTCCCTCCATTAGACTTGTCCACAGCTCCCAGCCTCAGGAACAGTTGAGAAGGAGACAGATAGATGTTCTCCTAACTCATGCCCTGTTTTCAGGGACATAGTTCTGGCCACAGGTTTGGCTGCTTACAGAAGATGCCTGCTAGCAGTAGCCTATGGGAGAGACACTGACTCCTATTGCATTTAGAAACTTGAGCTGTCTTTCTGCACACACCAACCATGTCGCCTACACACTTCCTGAGTCACAGAAGGAAGTAACTGTCATTTTGGGGTCTGTCTTTGCCCCAGCAGGTCCAGTTGCTTCTTGTGCTGAGAAGGGTGGTGCACACCTGTAATCCCAGCACTTGGGAGGCTTGGGCAGGAGGATTGCTGAGGCCAGCCTACGTAACAAGTTCAAGGCCAGCCTGAAGTACATAGCAAGATCCTGTCTCAGAAAAAAAGCAAAACAAAACAAAAAACCCAAACCAAATGCTTCTCATTTGTGTGAAAGCCTGTGTTTTCAACCTCACTGACCAAATTCTTCCCTCGGTTGGGCTTACAGAGCCTAGAAATGGAGGAGAAGGACTACTGCGAGGCCGATGGCCTATCAGAGAGGACCACGCCCAGCAAGGCCCAGAAATCGCCCCAGAAGATTGCCAAGAAGTACAAGAGTGCCATCTGCCGAGTCACTCTCCTCGATGCCTCTGAGTACGAGTGTGAGGTGGAGGTAAGAGAGCACCCAGTGCCATATGCCCCATGCCTGGCTGCCTGGCCTTGGGCCAGGCAACTCTTATGTGTACTGAGCCTGAGCCACACCATAGGAGTCTTGGATCCACTGCAGTGTCCAAAGAGATGACCTGGCCTGGCCCCCTTTTGTACAGATGGTGGCACTAAAGCCCAGAGAGCAGTGATTACAATGGCCAACAGACAAGCCATAGGGATGGCTCTAAGGAAGGATTCTCAGGGTGGCTGTACCTTGGCAAGGTTGCTACTATCTAAGGCCTGATCTGCAGCCCAGTAGGCCCAGAAACTAGGCTCTACTATCTGATTCTGCAGAGACTAATGCATAGACTCCAATCCCCCTGCTCCCTGGTTTTTTTTTTTTGTATTTGTATTTGTTAGATAGAGAGAGGGGTCCTCCCCCTTCCTTGTGAATACCCTAGTGTCTGTGGCAAACTGGTTACCTGCAGATTCTGTGCTAAGTATGTCACCCAGGTACAGGGAGGTGGCCTGGTGAAAGGATGCATTCATCTGTGTAGGAGATCTGTACGTGGCCTGCCCCCTAGCAGCGACATGACAGATGCTTCCTCTCTAGCCCTTCTGGCCCTGTGTTTAATGTCTCCTGACTTGTGCAGGCTCAGCCTCTCTCTTAATCTGAGCTCTCCCTCTTCCCATCCCTAGAGCCCCTTGTCCTTTAGGGGTTCTGTTCCTGTCCAAGCACCACAACCAGCGCTTCTCTGCATGTGTGGGAAAGTTCAGAGGGCGGCCCTGCCGCTGACCTCTTCAGGAGCACGCCTTGGTTGAAGGGCTGTGACTGACATCTGAACCCTGGGAGGCCAGACCTCTCTTCTCTACACAGTTTTATTGTTCTCTTAGGTATTTCTTCTCAGTAAATGCCATTTTTGCTCCTGCACAAGGAGCTCTTTTGTGGTCCATGGTCCGAAAGTGCTGCCTCAGCTGCCCCAGCACATGGAGGCTTTGGCCCAGGCCAAGTCCACTTGGACGGGTTCCTCCAGGTTCAGATATTCTTTGCCATCCCTGGCCCTGATCTGTGGGGACCCAACCGTACCCAGCAGGGTCCTCGCTCACTCTCTCTGGAGTCCCTCACTGCTCTGGCTAGTGCCCTCTCACATTGCCCCCGTCTTAGATCCCTTCACTTGTGTTCGTCTTCACTCCTGTGGGTTGGGGGGACCCAGCCTGGTCCTGAGCTCTGTCAGGCTGAATCCTCAGGCTATAGAGGCTCAGAGTATCCCGGGCCTTGTCGTGTAGTAGTGGGGGAGAGTCAGGCGGTGGCTCCGGCAGCAGTGCTTCTGGAAGAGGCTCATGGAGAGCCTGTACCTCTCTCTACTTTCTCACTTGCTGCTTCGCTGGCGCTGGCTCTCTGGGAGGGCTGCCTTGCTTTTCACTTCATGTCAGGGGAAAGGCCGGGAAAAGGGGAATGACTTGTGACTCTGATTTCCCCCCTTTTTCCTGCCTAGGCCTCTCATTTTTCAAAAGGCTCTCCTCTTCCTCTTCCACCCAAAGCTTAGGACTATGGATCAAACTCAGGACCTTGCACTTACCAGGCAGACCCCGGATCTGCTGAGCTAAATCCCTGGCCCTCTCAGGGCCTTTCTTGTTCTGGGGAAGCCCTAGGCATCACTCATCCCTTCATAAGGTACAAGCCAGTCTCATGATAGCTCGCTCTCCCCTCCAGAAGCATGGCCGGGGCCAGGTGCTGTTTGACCTAGTCTGCGAGCACCTCAACCTCCTGGAGAAGGACTACTTTGGCCTGACCTTCTGCGACGCCGACAGTCAGAAGGTACTTGGTGGAGGGGGACTGCTGTGGCCAGGCGTCTCTTCCCTTCGGCCTCCACAGTCATGTTTGTATCCCCAGGTGTCCACCGGCTCTGACAGCCCTGCACCTGACAGCCCTATCTGCTGTCCTTTCTTGGTGATTCATAAGTAACCCAGGGTGGATACCTGAGACCCACCATGGCTGCATGAGTTGCCTGAAGGAATGGAGGTGACCCCAAGCCCGTGCCTTTTCTCTACCCTTGAGGCTCCAGACTGTCCGCTTCTCACTGCGGCTCAAAGCCTGGTCATCATGGCTCCCCAGGGCCAACTTCCGAGCACAGCACTGGGTCCCACTCTGATGGGGGATTCAGGCCTTGTTCCCATCACCGCCCACTCCCAGGGCAAAGGGTCCCGAAACTCAGCCAGGGCAAGGCATTCCCCACTAGAAGCCAGCAAGGGACCATTTCGGGTTTTTTCTCTCTCAGCCCCTCTGGCCCTCTCCTCCCTCTTTCCTCTGAAGAACTCTTCTTCTCTTTCAGAATTGGCTGGATCCCTCCAAGGAAATCAAGAAGCAGATCCGGAGTGAGTGGCTGGCTGTGGCTGGGGTACAATGGAAGGGTGGGTGGGACCCCGACTGTGCTGCTCACTCCTGGAGAGAGCATCTTGACGCCTAAGCTCCTTTCCTCTCTACAGTAGGTATTGGGGGAGTGGGACAATGCGGACCATTGTTTTATAGATGACAAGTTTGAGGCGCAGAGAAGAGCAGTTGCTGTGTAGTCACGCGACAAGGTAGCAGGGACTCATAAATGCATGAGATGTCAGCCCTGGGAGGGACCAGCAAGTCATCCAGGACAAGGAGACAGATGGCCTGGGAGACAGCCACCCTCCTGTCCAGAGCTAGTGCAAACTTCAGAGCCCTTTCCTTATAGGCCCAAAGAGAAGCAAATTATTTATACCAGGTCACAGAATGAATATTGGCTAAACCAGTCTTCAGCCCTGACCTGCCAACCTCTGTTCAGGGTGTGGGGAAAAGGCAGACGAGCACCCTACAAGCTGTGCCTCTGGCCTAGAGAGAATGGGCATGGTGGGAGAGGTGGGGCAGCTTTCAAACGGCAGAAGTGTGTGGAGGGGGTCCAGTGGCCTCAGCAAATCTCCCGTAGTAGGTGGAAACCTGGGACTTGGACGCAAAGAGCCCTCTCCTCAGAGCCCCTCCCCCTGGCTCCCTGGTCCCCTGGCTGGAAAGCTGTAGCCAAGCCTGTTGCCATGACAGCAGGCAGCTGGGCCCAGAGATGCCAGCTGACTCTGCAGGAGGGGGCTTGAGGAATTCTTCCTGTAGGTTCCTGTCAGTTGGAGACAAAGAGCAGTCACACAGGCTGAGCACTCTCCTCTAGGATAGGCAAGTCCTAGGGCCGGGCTCACGCTGACCTCTCGCAGGTCCAGAGAAGGACTCACAACACATACAGGGGCCAAGTGTTCAGTGTTAAATACCAAGAGCTTGGAGAAGAGAAGCAGCCAGGTGAACAGTCAGGATTTAGCGTCTGGCCCCAGAGCATGCCCATGGCTGCTGTCAGTACAGACCAGACGTGTGGACGGTGGCTGCTTGTGACCCTTAAGCTACAAGTGTCCAGGAGAGCTCCGGCCTCTGTCTCTCCCCCTATAACTTCCTACCATTCTTTCCTGCCATTCGTTTGAGGGCAGAAAGAAGCAATTTTTCCTCTCTGTTGGCCGTGGCAGCCCTACAACCTTCTGAAGGTAGCTGTAGGAGCCCTGAGCTCTGGGCTCAGAGTCGGGTATGTCTCCTCCTAGTCCCCCATCACCCAGGCACCTGGGCACATTGTCTGGGCCCCATTTCTGTATGGCAAGTGGACTAGTAATTCTTGTCTCATGAGGTGGAAGTAGCATTAAATGATGAGAACATGGCCAGCACCCAGTACAGAGCACCCAGGGCCTGTTTTCTTTTAGTTTCCCTGAGGCAGTCTGGACAGCACCAGGTCCAGACTGCCTGGATTTGAGCTCATGTTACTTCTTGTGCTATTTAACTATTCTGTGCCTCAGTTTCCTTACCTGTAAAGTGGGATAATAATAATGCTTAACTTTAGGATTGTGGCAAGAATTAAATGAGTTTCCATGTCTGTGACATTTACAACTGGGGCTGCTCACAGTGTACCCTTGCACTAGCTATTATTATTACTATTCTGTTATTATTATTTTTTATCACTTATTATCCCCAAGGCAGGGATTGTGTCCCCTTGGGGTTCTTTTTTCCAGAGACTTCTTATGGTCAGGAGCCTGGGCTCTGGGGTCAGATGACCGCAGTATGGACACAATTCTCTGCCACCAACTAGCTGAGTGACCCCTGGAGGGTGACCTAACCCCTCAGAATCTTCAGACTCCTCAGGATGCTTATGAAGATTAACTTTCCATAATGTGCCTAAAGCTGGTCATCTTATTGCCTCAGCCTGATTCCTCACCCTCATCTGCAAGGTGGGGCTAGTCAGAGGACTCACTGCTGGGGTCATCGTGAGGTTTAGTAGAGCGATGTTTATGAGGTCATGCCGAGTGTACACCTGGGATGCCACTTAGCATTGTATCTTTCTCCTGGCCTCCCCACTGCTAGTTTAGAAGACTCCTAAACTGAGCATCAGTTTCCACATCTGTCAAGTGCTAAAATGTTCCAGGCTTCCCAACTAGATTGTACATAGACCTGAAATAGAAGGAGATTTTTGAAAAGTTGCCTATAGGCTGGTACACTTGGGCTGTCCACTAGGATAATGGGGCTTCTTTCATCTCCCTGGTCTTCTCCTCTCAGGCAGCCCCTGGAATTTCGCCTTCACAGTCAAGTTCTATCCCCCTGACCCGGCCCAGCTGACAGAAGATATCACGAGGTGAGAGCTGTGGAGGGAGGGCTGAACATTCTGGCCCTGTGGGACTGTGGATGTAGGTACTCAGCCCGGGAGACACGGGGTAGATATGCAGAGGTCTGGTGAGGCCAGGACACAGGCAAAGGAAGCGGATGATATGAGAGAAATGGGCACAAATGTGATCAGCAGAAGTTTCTTGACCTCAGAGAAGAGGTATCATGGGGCTGTGGGACCATCAGGAATTGAAGAGGACAGCAACCTAAAATGGTTGCTGTTTACCTATGGGTAGTTACTGCCCTGTGGGGGTGGGCTTGATTGTTGAGGTGAAGCTAGAGATTTGAGAGTGAAAACAACAAATTTTAAGTGTTGAAAACTAATGTAAACTTTAAAAAGCAGTGCAGCCCTTCCCGGGGTGGAGACAGACCCAAAACATGTGAAGACCAATGTTCTGGGTAGACCAGTGGTTTTCAGTGTTGGGGATGAGGAGGTGTGTGCAAGTTTGATCTGGGATGCAGGCATGTGTGAGATGTATGGGGGTCAAAGGAGCCATGTGACCCGCGTGGTAGCAAGCCTGGGCTGCTAGGTGAGCAGGGATAACTTGTGCAGTCCAATGCCTCAGGACCAATAGATAGGTGCTTTCAGGTTAGAAGGGTGTATAAAACACCTTGAGGGTGGGAACTCCCATGGGTTCATCCTGCCTCTGGGAAGCAGGAAACAGGAAGAGACCTTTCTTTTTTATCTAAGTCCTTTTCAGACAGGTGGGTTCCCTGCAGGGCATCCTGGGACTGTGTCATCCATGTGATGGGCTGTATACCCCAACCATAAAGCATGGCCTTAGAGTTCTCCTGCAGTGGGAAGGGTACTGAGCCACCCCCTCTTTAACATTGAGTCTCTCTGTACCTGTGACTATTTGTCAAGCAACAGACTAAGGTCAAGATGCTGACTCCAGCCTTAAGAGATAAGACAGGTGCTCCTGGAATAGATCAGGCTCTGGGCCTTGGCCTCAATAGCCCTACTTTGAGCTCCAAGGTCAGCTCCAGGCCAAAGTGACAGCAGCCAGATCTGAGGTTTAGGCCAATTCAGTCCCCATCCCTGTGGTCTTGCCCACCAGTGCCTTTCCTTTTTGTGCCAGATTCTAGGCATTGGGCTTGTGGGGACACCAGGAGGGAAGTTAGCTATGCCCAGCACAGATGGCCCCAGGAGGTGGGGTGGCAGGACCAGCTGATTTAGTCAAAAATAGTTAGACCCAAAATAAACTGGTCAAAATGACAAATTGATTGAAATGAAGGATTGGTCAGAGCATTTGGCAATGACTTCTAAATTTTTAGACTTTTGAACAAAATGTCATAGGCCCATACTTGATACTTATGATATTTGAGCTACTGCTGATTCTAAGTTTGGCCCTGAGCACACACTGAGGCTGCATGTACTTTTACTTCTTTTTAAAATTTTTACTTTTATTAGTACATGTTTGCAGTACCAAATGATTATATTTATTGTGGGGAATTGGAACATATACAAACCACATCTTAATTCTTTTTATGTCCTTCTCGTTCTCTCCCTTGCCATGCCTCTACCATTAGGGTTTCCAGTTTGACTCTGAAATGTCACAGAGCACTAAAGTTGTATTAAGAAAATCTATTTAAAAGGAAGAGAGCCGGGCATGGTGGCTCATGCCTGTAATCCCAGCACTCGGGAGGCAGAGGCAGGAGGATTGCTGAGTTTGAGGCTTGCCTGGGCTACATAGTGAGCTCAGGGCCAGCCTGAACTACAAAGTGAGACCCTGTCTCAGAAAAAAAAAAAAAAAAAAAAGGAAGAGATACAGGCAATTGAAAAAACAAAAGGTGGAACGTAGCAAAAATGGGCAGGGAGGCATCACTGGCTGAAAATGAACCAGCACATTAGCATACACACACACACACACACACACACACACACAGAGTAACCAGAAAAGCAGTAACAAATGGTTTTAACTGGTTCTAAAAATTGTAAAATCATCCAGCTGTGCATACAGGTTATAAAATATCATGGGCTGGTGGTTGGGAATGTTTCTTTAAACTAATTTGTTGTTGTTGTTGTTGTTTTTAGACAATTCACTTAGAACTAGAGGCAAAATAAAAAGTTCTGGGAAAGCACTGGCAGGCAGGTCCATCTGGAATGTGGAGTAAGAAGCAGAAGTTAAAATGAATGAGGTAGAGTGGTGTGTACTACAGTGAGAGTGGCTCCAAGGTGCATCCTTGGGTGTGACAAACAGAGCTGTAGGGTCAGCTGTCTAGAGTACCACATGGATAACTGGTGACCTTGGAAAAGGGATTAGGAATGAGAATGAGCACAAGAGGAAGTTTAGAATCATCTCTAAAGTTTGCATTTTTCCCCATGTAAGAATATATTAGTTGGGGCCAGAGGGTTAGCTCAGTGGTTCCAGCGCCTGCCTCACAAGTGCAAGGTCCTGAGTTCGATCCCGGTAACCACATACGATGCTGGGCGTGGTGACTCACGCCCACCAGCAATCAATACCACATACCACAGTGCTGGGCATGGTGGCTCATGCCTATAATCCCAGCACTCGGGAGGCAGAGACAGGAGGATTGCTGAGTTTGAGGCTTGCCTGGGCTACATAGTGAGCTCAGGGCCAGCCTGAACTACAAGGCGAGAACCTGTCTCAAAAAAAAAGAATATATTAGCTATATAATTAGAACTACATGATATTTATTTTGAAGAGCTAAACCAGCAAAGTAGTTCTTTTGAGCTTGAAAATGGATTAGTAATTACAAATGCTCTCATAGTAGGAAAAAGCCCTCCAATTCAGAAATGAATAAAATGCTGAATATCGTTGAAATCTCTCAAAGCAATCTCATGGGATCCTACCAAATTATTAACACATGAGATGCCAGTGTCTAGGGGCATCCATTTCTGCTGAGTTCTGCTGATGATCTGTTGGTTCCAATGGCCTAGCTGGACTTGGGGGATCTAGAGGCCTAGCCCTGAGCCCACACCATCTCTATTCTGCCTCCAGGTACTACCTGTGCTTGCAGCTGCGAGCAGATATCATCACGGGTCGGCTGCCCTGCTCCTTTGTCACGCATGCCCTGCTGGGCTCCTATGCCGTGCAGGCTGAGCTTGGTGACTATGATGCCGAGGAGCATGTAGGCAACTATGTCAGTGAACTCCGCTTCGCCCCGAACCAGACCCGGGAGCTGGAGGAGAGGATCATGGAACTGCACAAGACATACAGGTGAGAGGGCCCGGGAGCCTCCTTGCAGCCCTGTACATCCCAGGCCCCTGGATGCTGTGGCATATGCAGGCGACCTAACTCTGCCTCAGGTGGAGGTTTGTCTGACAGTAAATCCTGTCAGATAGGAACCACAGTGACTAGCTGCATGACCTCAAATGCCCTCTCCAGGATTCAGTTTCTTAAGCTTCTGTTAGGTGTAGGCGAACCTTCTAGAGACAAGTGCTTAAACTAAAACCCAAAGTCCACTTACTTATCACAAAGTGCCAGCGTAACAATTAAACCTGAACACTGAGGTTTTAGTTTAGAAAAAACAACTCATACATTAACATCTTTTGTCTTAAAAGAAAAGCAAATAACACACATAACATAGGTTTACCACCATTGAATAGATGTTATAATTCCCTAACCATGGGCTCTGAGAATCCATTTCTTTACCTGCCTTCTGGAATTAATAATAGCTATTATGGAATTATTGTTGTAGAGATAATAATAACCACTGTGTGTCTCTAGGTAAATATCTTAATGTCTAGATTTTGGCGCAAAGTTCAGAAGTTTCAACTCAAATGCCAGCCTGCTTGGGTTTGCCATCTGGCTTTGTCACTCTCTAACTGGGGGAACTTGGCATGTTGTTCCATTTCCCTGTGCTTTGGCATGCTCATCTGTTCAGCATGGCACTAGTAAACCCACCCTATTGGGTTGTTGGGAGGACCACACGGCACATATTAAAGACACACATACACACACGTTAGCTCTAAGGGCTGCTCTCTGTGAACTGGGAGGTTGAGTGGTTGACAAATTATGGCAAGCACTTTGTTCCAGAAGTGAGAAGATAACAAGCTGGATATGTGATTGTAGGCTGGTTATTTAACTTCTGGGAGCCTCATCTTTCACCTGTAAATGCTTAGGCTTAGATTATCAGTGTTTTTCAACTACAGGTATTTGAGGCAGGAAAATTCATTAAACAAGAAGTTTAGCATTTCTGAATCCCAAGCATTAAACAGTTCTAATATCCCTCTGTTACTGTGACAATCAAAATTGCCCCACCCAGCTCTAAGGCTGTTTCCAAATGGCTGATCTGCAAGGGATCCCGCCCCCAGAGGGTTATCCCGCATCAAAATGATTTCTGTGGTCATTTTAAACTGAAAGTTCTTTGGGCTCCGAGTTCAAGGTTGTTATGGGAACCCAGTGTGATAAATGGTGTGCAAGTGTATTATAAATGGTAAAGTGCTGTGGTTGAAAGGATGGCTAAGGTGATACTATCTCATTACCATGGAGGTGTGTGCTGTGGGCAGCACCTGGGGAGGAAAACTAGGGCCAGACGTGAGAGATCATACATTTGAGGAAGAGCTCACCAGGGCTGTCTCTCTAGGGCTCAGATACCCACTCTGCTTGGTTAGTACCTACTCCTATGGTATCCTGATGAGTTGGATACAGTTGTTCAGTTGTAGCCACCTGGGCATAGGAACAGGGAAGCCTGTCTGCCATCTGTCTCTCATTTTTGTCCTGGACTGCAAAGTTCCCTGGGGATTTGCAAGATCCATGATAGTTCAGAGAGAGAGCCATCGTGGGCTGGAGAAATGCTAATGGCTGTCCCTACAGCTCTTTGTACTTAAAGCACATTGACATCTCTACTGGTATTTGGGAGCAGGAAACCTGAGTTTTACACAGATTTCCCACACACCAGCTCAGAGGCAGACAGAGCCTAGGAAAGTGAGGCCCAGAGGATATGAAAGACACATGTAATGAAATGGTTAGAAGCATAGACTTTGGAGCTACATTCTCTGTGGTCAAATTCTGACTCTTTCTTAATAGCAGTGTGCCCTTGAGTAAGTTATCCAACCTCTCTGTGCCAGCTTCCTCATCTGAAAGATGCAAATCAACACAATACCCACTTTACAGACTTGTGGTAAGAACTCAGGGAAGTGCCTGTGACAGCAGCACTGTGCACAGCAGTGCTCAGTAAATGTTCGCTGTCACTAAGTGTAAAATGTAGTCTGAGTTTCCTGACAGCAAAAGCAAAGAAAGAACCTTGATCCATTATATAACTCTTCTTTTCAGAAAGGGGACTGTGCACCTGCTCCTCAGGGGAGATGAAATGGCTTCTGATACTAACTTCTGAGAGAAATGTCGTATGTGGGTAATAATTTAGGAGCCCTTGGGTGATTATAATGAATGATGTCTTCAGCAGTGGTTTCACAGTCATGGAAGAGCAGGATTTATAGCTCACACGCAACTCAGTGACAAATGAGGCAAAAATCCAGACTCTTCTGCACCCTGGAAGGAAATACAGTGTACTTTTGAGTTAATGACCGGCCTGACATATGAACAACTTAGGTTATGACCAGAATTTTAGTTTTAACTTACAACCAATGTCTTGAGTTACAACTCAAATGCCGGCCGCTGTGCTTCCAGGTGGTCTCAGATACAGATTTAACCCTTAAAGAGTTCTGGAAGGAGCAATACATCTTTTACTGTGTGGTATTAATTAAGAAATTCTGGGCCAACGTCTAAGGACACTAAAATATGCCTAGAAGAAAGTGTTGTCTAGAATTATATAGGAGAGAGACTCTGAAGGCTATGTAGAGGAAGGAGCCTGTGCCTCAATTGACCAACTTGAGTTACAACTAGCCCTTCAAACAAATCGTTTGTAAGTCAGGGATCCACTGCAGCGCTACAGAAATGGGATTGAGTAGACTGAACTGGTTGGGGGCTGCTTCACCCTGTGGCTGAGAGGAGGGACTCTGATGAGGCTCAACCAAGCCACCTTTCTAGAAGCAGAGGTTCTCCATCTTCAGTCAGCAGGCCGTGGCCTAGCCTTTACCATAGTCCCTGGTGACCACTTTCTTTCCCTCAGGGGCATGACCCCAGGTGAAGCCGAGATCCACTTCCTTGAGAATGCCAAGAAGCTCTCTATGTATGGAGTTGATCTGCACCATGCCAAGGTACACGGAGCCCCAGGCCCCCTCATGCATGAGTGGTGACCCTGACACACCGTCAGGCTCCTGCAGAGCCTTGGTGTGCCAGACCTCATGTTGCCTCTGACTTAAAACTTTTCTATTCTCATTTCTCATTCCTTAGTCTATAACTTTTATTTCTTGTGATTTTTATCATTTCCTCCTTTTTATTTCCTTATGAACTTGTTTGTGTCACCATTCAATTGAAAGCAGTTGAATGAAAGATATAGACCTTAATTTATTGCTGTATCCATAGCACATATCATATGGATTGGAACCGACTATGTACATAAATGTTGGCTGTATGATTGGTTGATGATTCATTAACAGAGCAAATGACCGAACAAGTGAGCAGTGAGTCAGTGACTGACGGACTGAATGAATGAATAAATGAATGAATGAATTACTGGAGGCTGTATGAGATTGATCAGGGGGCTCCAGGGAGGAGGCTTTCACATGCTCCAGAGGGGTTATCACCAGCAGAGCTCAAGGAAGGATCTGGGGTGGATCACTGGCTACTTCACAGGTGGATGCCAGGCATCCCATTCTGTGGTCCCTTCTCACGCAGGACTCGGAGGGCATTGACATCATGCTAGGTGTTTGTGCCAATGGCCTCCTTATCTACCGGGATCGGCTGAGAATCAACCGTTTTGCTTGGCCCAAGATTCTTAAGATCTCATACAAAAGGAGTAACTTCTATATCAAGATCCGGCCTGGGGAGGTGAGCTTGCCTTGGGAGCCCTTGTTCCTCTTTGGGGTTGATGGGTTGCAGGAGACCCTGGCAGCTGGCCTCGGCTTTTCCTATCTAGGAATATGGATGGGTTGCCAGGGTGCATGGAAGACAGAGAGGCCCTTCCTTCTTCTGTGGCTTTCTGCCTAGACCTCGCACTCTGGGTGTGTGTGGGTAAGCACACAGACACATACATGAGAATATACATAGGATAATTACATGTTTTCATTAGACATTTAAGTAAGTACACTTCTGTGTACAGGAGTTGGCTTTCATGTAGTGCTTTATCATCTGCACATACTGAATTACACACAGTCCTGTGACTACACACACGTAAACATGTGTCCACTTCTGTTTTCCTTCAGGTTCCACATCTCACCCATCACAGAGCCCATTCAGTTCTACCACTAGTGTAACTGCATTGTATCTGTCTCTCTCTACTGCACCAGCTACCAGAAACCTCGTCTCTCATTTGTGTCTCTATACAGTCCCTCTCGCTGGCCTCCCTGCCTCTGTCTCTTTACACCAGATCCTGCTGACTTCTCACCCCACCCTGCCTACACTTTTTTGCCTAAGCCTTTTAAGAGCTCTCTTTAGCTCTTGGACTGGAGTCCAGCTCTGATAACCTCCTGCCACTCCTATCTCATTCTTGCCATACTGTTTCATGTCCCTGTGGCCTTCTCTGCAGTCCTTGAAAAGTCAAGCTTTTTCCCACCCTGAATCCTTTGCATGTGATCTTCCCTCTCTCTAAAGGGCTTTTCCCCATTTTCTTACATAGATGGCTCCTTCCCAATACTATTCAGCTTTCTGTTACTGAAAGAAAAAAATCAACTTAGATATATATCTTTTATTACTGTTTCTTTTTGTGTGTGGGGTTGGTTTGTTGTTGTTCATGCTCAATTTTGGAGTTTTAGTCTATGTCTGACTGCCCCATTACTTTGGGTCTGTGGCAAAATAGCACACTGAGGCAGGAACTGGTGGAGGAACAAACTGTTCACCTCATGGCCTGGGTATGATAAAAGAGAAAGAAGACACCACCAACATCCCATAACCCCCTTTAAGGCCACATCATCAGTGACCTAAAGCCTGTTACTAGGATCTGCCTCTTAAAATGTTGACGCCACCTTCCAATAATGTGATGTTTGAGACAAAGCCTTTAATGTATGAACCTCAAGGATCACGAAAATCTAAATTATAGCACTTCACCTTTTAGATCTTAACTCAAAGCTCATCTGTGTAGAGGGAGCCCCATCACCTTTCTATGACAGCTCTTCTCCCTTCACTGTCCTCTTGTTCCCTTGTACCACAGTCTCCCTTTCTTCTGCCTCATAGCCCTTTCCAGTACCTACCATTACCTTGTTTCCTTATTATTATCTGAGACCTTCACGCTGGGCATCATCTGCCTTGATTTCTATGGTGTCTCAAGTGTTTAGCACCAAACCTGTCACAGAACAAGGGCTTAATTTACTTGGTTGACTGCATGAATGAACAGGCCAGAAGCATGCCTGCCTGACAAGAGGTTTGGAAAGGGTAGCCTGATGATAGGGTTATGGCCTTGTCCCTAACTCTGCTTCTTGGTTTTCCAGTATGAACAGTTTGAGAGCACAATTGGCTTTAAACTTCCAAACCATCGGTCAGCCAAAAGGCTGTGGAAAGTCTGCATTGAGCATCACACATTCTTCCGGTGAGCTAACCCCAGGGCTAGGGTAACAGGGGTGAAGCAGAGGCTATGGGTGTGCAGGGGAGTTAGGAGACTCTAGGAAAAGGAGTTAGGACACTCCAGGAAAGCCACTTCTCCAACTGTTCTCCTTTCTGGACCCCTCCAAGGTGTCATAGTGGATGGGTCCAAGGGACAAAAGACCCAGCTGGTCTAATTTTGGGCCTAGTGATGCAACTATAATCTTCCCTCCTCATCTCCATCCTTCTGCTGTAGGCTGGTGTCCCCTGAGCCCCCACCCAAGGGTTTCCTGGTGATGGGCTCTAAGTTCCGGTATAGTGGAAGAACCCAGGCACAGACACGCCAGGCCAGTGCCCTCATTGACCGACCCGCACCCTTCTTTGAGCGATCCTCCAGCAAACGGTACACCATGTCCCGCAGCCTTGATGGAGGTAAGGCCCAGTTAGGAGCTGGGGAAGAGTGTATTTAGAGTGAAGACAGGGGTGAGCATGATAGATTCTGCAGAGTGAACAGTATTAGCAGGGGATATTTCACAAATTAATTTGCACCAGGTATGACAGCCCATGACACTTCTGCACCTGGGTGGCTCTGGTGAGTTCACCCCAACCTACAGCCCCCTCCCATTTGGTGTGTGACACTGTTGCTCTTGGGATATTCCATAGCTTCCCTGAGTTGTGACCTTGTGGGCTCCCAGGTTCAGCCAGACAGTTTTCTGGGCCCCCTGCCCAAGAAGCTTGGCAGTGCACAGATTGGCATCTCACCAGGAAAGTGGAGTACAGTGGTTTATGTGAGGAAAAGGAGGATCTGGACCTTGCCTCTGGCCCTCCCTTTCAGTTCTAGTGCTAAGCGAAGGACTGAATAATGCCTGGACTTGAGGGGCAGCAGAAGTCAGCCAAGAGGTGGCGAAACTTGTCTATGGAGGAACAGAAAACCGCTGTAGGTCAGGAAGTCAAGTTTCTTGCTTTGACTCACTGAAAGGCCTCACAATGCTTTTGACTCACAAGGTCTTCCCTCTTGAGGTCTCAATATATCATCTCTAAAATGGGAAGAGGGCATGTAGCTCAGTGGTAGCATGCTTGTCGAGCTGGTGCAAGGACCTAGATTGAATCCCCAGTACCACACCACCACCACATAAATAAATAAATAAACAAACAAACAAACAAACAAACAAACAAATAAATAAATAAATAAATAAATAAATGGGGAGATAGTTTCCATTGCCAACTATCAGCACAAGAAATTGTGTGAATCAAATGAAATAATGTGGGCAAATTAGTTCTGTATTTGCAAAGTGAATAAATATGAATAGAAAGAACTATTATTCTCTAATTTAAGCCAATTCCAAGGGTAATAATCTGTGCTCTGATATTATTATTAGTAGTAGTAGTACTGGAGATCGAACTTTGGACCTTGTGCTTGTAAGGCAAGCACAAGAACCACTGAGCTAAATCCCTAGCCCTATGCTCTGGTTATTTTAACTCTATGTTTTCCAGCCTTTTTTTTTTTTTTCCCCCAGTACTGGGTAATGAACGCAGGACATTTTGCTTCAAGACAGGTGTGGTGCTACTGAGCTAAATCCCTGGCCCTCTATTTTTTTTTTTAATCAAGACTCAAGGGCATAATTTGTTTATGCCTAGTGCCTGGTGTGAAGGCTGTAATTCTACTTCTTTTCTATTTAGAGGAATATTCTGTAAAGCCAGTGAACAAAAAAGATGTTATTTCAGGGATTTCCTTGAATTCTCACTGATTTTTAATGAAGGTGGGTAATGTGTATTAGTCACTTTCCTGTTGCTGGTCCAAAATAACTGACACTCTAATTTAAAGAAAGATTTATTTTGGCTCAAGTTTCCAGCGTGTTCAGTCCATGGTTATCTGACTCCAAAGTAAAAACAGCATGGTGGAAGGACATGGTAGAGGAAAGCTACTCACCTCATATGAGCCAGGGAGTAGAGAGCAAAAGGGTGGTGCTGAGGACAAGAATGCACACTTCCAGGTTATGTCCTCAGGGACCGTCTTCTTCCTGCAAGTCTAAGCTAGATCCAAAGTGTAGCATTCTGCCTGGGTTACCAAAAGGGTCATATCCATGTCATTATGCAAAATGCACTTAGTCCATCTCTAAGATTTGCCTTTGGTGCTTTTTTGCTCCTGATTCTCACTATAAGTCTGGCTAAAATTAGCCCTCAGTACCAGGTCATTCAGTCTGAACATAGGATGCCTTGACATCTTCTTTGCCAGATTAATTAGTCCACCATCTTTAAATTGAGCCTCGTACGAAGTCTTAGGTTGGGGGTGAAATGAAGACAAATTCACTGACAGAATAAAATATTAATGGCCTCAATCTGAGTTTCCAACGTATTCCTTATTTCCATCTGAAACCTCATAATACTGATCTTTACTGTCAGCATTCCTATCAGCATTCTAGTCTTCTAAGCTCCAGCCAGAATCATCTCTTAAACTTGTCTTATAGCATTTGAGGGCTCCTCTATATAGCATTTCCAAACCTTTCCAAATTCTTCCCACAAACCAGTTCTAAAGGATTTTATACCACGTGGTCAAGTATAGTCGTAGCAACATCCCCCTTCTGAAACCAATTTTCTATATCAGTTAGCTTTCCCATTACTTGAACAAAATGCCCAATACCAGAACTTAAAGGAAGAGAGATTTATTAGGCTCCTAGTTTCCAGTGGGTTTAGTCCCTGGTTGGTTGGGTCCAAGGTAGAAACAGCTTGGTGGGAGGCCTTGGAAGAGGAAGGCTTCTTACCCATGGCAGCCAAGAAGCAGTGAGCAAAGAGAGAAGTTGGGGACAAGAATATACCCTTATAGGTTACACCTCCAGTATCCCTCCCCCTCCAATCAGGCCCCAACTCTGAACACGAGACTTTTAGGGAACATTTTAGATCTAAATCATAGCCATGTACATTCATTAAGAATTAGCTTCCACTAGTAAAGGCTAATTTCACCATATCTGTGTATTGCTAAATAATCGAGAGCATATTCTGCCACAACCACAACTAGAATAACAACATTTGAGGGCCAGTGTTAAGGGCTTGCTCTGTACTGGACACCCTCCTAAATATTTCTGATTGCTAGTTTATTTGTTCCTCACCTCAGCTATCTAAAGTAGGTGTTGTTATGGATGAAGAAACTGAGACCCAAAGGGATTATGGAGTTTACTCAAGGTCACACAGCTAAAAAAGAGTTGGATTCGAGATTGAACTCAGACTCTAGTGCTGTAGAAAATAGGAGGCTGTGGGCTGGGAGGCAGCTGTGCCACTCACCAGCCGTGGGACTGAGGGTGCTCATTGGATCGGATGTGGAACAGTTGGCTTCACTGCCTGTGAGGCTGGGCAGCAACTGGGCTGACTTCCTGTCCATGCATGAGGACACTGATCTCACATGGTCACTGGCTGTCTCTGCCTACTTCAGCAGAGTTCTCCCGCCCGGCCTCAGTCAGTGAGAATCACGACACAGGGCCTGGTGGTGACAAGCCAGAGGAGGATGCTGAGTCTGGAGGGCGGCGGTCAGAAGCTGAGGAGGGAGAGGTCAGGACTCCCACCAAGATCAAGGAACTAAAGGTAAGTGGCTAGGTTTCTTCTACCTTCTGTCCTGGGAATTGGGAAGCTGACCTGAGATCTAAGCTCAGTCTAGGCTTTCACATGCCTCTGACTGTGGTCAAGTACCCTTGCTACATGGTGCCCCTTGGACAGGACCTTGTCCTTGGGTGGTACACACAGCTCCTGGATGCCCAGGGTGGGGGTGGAGATGAGGGTGGGCCCTTCTTCCTTTTGCCCAGCTTTTCCAGTGGCTGCTTGTCACTTGGAGGACTCAGCCCTCCTGTGATTCCCTCCGCCTGTGATCTGGCTCTCACGGCCCCCTCCTCCCCAGATATGATCAGATGTGAGGAAAAGTCTCACAGATGAGGTGCAGATGTGTCTCCTTCCTGCTGCCACACCCTGCGCTCGCACGCATGCGCGCGCGCGCACACACACACACACACACACACACACATACGCACACACACCATGCAGGATATGCTCCTGTGGGAATATGCAGCCTCAGCTTTGTGTGTATACACTCTCAGCCATATTTATGCCCTCACCCTTAGATTTGTGCACAAACACATGCAATCTGCAGGTTCACATGAACAGAATGGGCATGCTCAGGCCAGGCATGGCTTCTTCCTGGTAGAGCTGTAAAGCAGCTTTATTTCCACTGTACCGCTCTGCCTTGTGAGCACAGATTCCTGAGCACAGGCCCCTGCAGCCAGAAGCAGGAAACCCCAAACACACGCTGCCCATCTGCCAAGAGGGGCTCTGCCCACTTAGCCTCCAGACCTCCTGCCCCTTCTTTGCCTTTTTGGGGGTCCTTGCTTCCCACCCTGCACCTCCTTCCAGCTAACACCACCCTGTGGGTAGCCCAGCAGCTTCCCCGGCCTGCACTTCTTGGTTGGGTGGAGGGCACCGGGCTGCCTGCTACACCAGGCCAGCTGTGGTATCTCAGTCCGTTTGTTCTACTGACTCTGCTGGTTCCTTTCCCTCCTGCCACATCCCGCTAGCCGGAGCAGGAAACCACGCCAAGACACAAGCAGGAGGTACTGCATGGGACCTGTCCTTCCCTACCAAGCCGTTCAGATTCCCATCTCATATTCCCGGCACCATCTCAGCTTCAGCTTCATTTCTGCCCACCCCTGCCACCCTCCTCCTCGCATCCCTCTCCCAGTCATCCCTGCCCCCGTTGAGATCATCTCTCTAGCTCCCTGCTCAGACTCCACCCCAACCAGCCATCTCTCCTTCCCTCCTGTCGCCCCCACCTTCCGCCCACCCTCTCCCCCTCCCTCGCCAGAGCACCTGGTATTCCATGCTTGTTCCTCACTGCTGACCACCCCACCTATGTCCACTGGCTCTTCCAGGCCATTCTGTGCTTCCATCTAGTCATTTCCGTTCATCCCCACTGTGACCTGGCCTTGGACTCATCTCCCCCACAGCACTGTTTGGTCACGCCTCCGTCTCATGTGTGTCCTCACTCAGAGCTTCTTTTGTATCTCCTGGCAACTGGATGTGGGAGTGGGGGGCAGGGGTGGGAGGGAGGAGCCCCTGGAGCACATCTGTGTCTTCTCAGACTCTGCTTCCACTCCCTTCCCGGTGGACTGCTGCTGCCTCCATCAAAAACTTCTTCTCTGTCCCAGAACTCAGGAGACAGAGACAGGAGGATTGCTGAGTTCCAGGCTTACCTGGGCTACACAGTGAGCTCAGGGCCAGCCTGGACTACAAAGTGAGACCCTGTCTCCAAAAAAAACCAAAACAAAACAACTTCTTCTCTGATCTCTTCTTCTTACCATTTGTTGCTTCCCTCGGTGTCTTCCTCCTGTGTTCACCACTTCTTTCTGTTCACAGAGTGCATCCTTCATTGGAATTTTAAGTGCAAGTGAAAGGCTTTATCCTTAGGCTGCTGAAAAAAAGAGCCAAGGGCTAGCACATCGCTAAGGTCTTTTATGGTCTTAGGAGGGTCCTCAGGCCCCAAGGCCCTAACCTCACAGCAAGGCATTCAGATATCTCTCCAGGGCCTTAACCTTCTGGGATCCTACTGCTCCCTGCAGCCTTTGGAAGCACTTGTCCCCAGAGCCAGCAGGCCAGTAAGGGAGTAAGGCCAGTAAGGGACCCACTGAGCGTTCACCCCAAACCTGCCCCGTGTGCGAACTCCATCAAATTTGACTTCTCAGGCAGATGTTGTCCTGCAGGCAGCTCCACTCTGGGAAGGAGGGAGGAAGGCTAGAGAAACAGGCAGATGTCTGGAGGGAAGGGTGAAGCCTCAGTAGGATCATTTTCTTTCCAGAGGGAGCTTAGGAGTCAATCACAGTGGATCCTTGGATGCAGAAATAAGCCCAGCAGAAGATTCTAGCTTTGTCCAAGGGCAAGCCTATCTTCCAGGTAGTCCTCTCAGAGCTACCTTATCTGACTTTAATAAGCTGAGATTGTCCATTTTGTGCCCTCACTAGGCTTTCCCTGAGGGCTTGCAGATAAGGTCCTCAGGCTGTCAGCCCACCCACTGTGTCCCAGAAGCAGGCAGATAAACAGCTTCTCTGGCCTCACTAGGCCTAGGCAGATTACTCCATCCTGCTGCTCTTGGCATAGCCCAGAATTAGGAGTTTATGGGACATAACCCGTGGCTCCTGCTGCACCTGGCTTAGTTCTTGTGCTCAGCCCTGCAGCATCCCCTCTTCTTCTTGGTCTCTAATCTTCCTGAATGTCTTGCAGCATTCTGGGCCCTTCGTGGCTATATCTCACCCCATCTGCTATTGGCAAGTCAGTACCCAAAGGCATCTAGAAGATCCTGGGAGGTGGGGGAGGCTATGGCTCACAGTGCAAAAGGTTCTGCAGACTCATCTTGGCCCCTGGTCCTGGGTGAGAGAGCGGCACCCATTTTTCTAGGTGGCCCTGGTTGTAGGCATATCTTCACTGTCAGCTTCCCCAGGGCCTGAGCAATTACACATGTGGCTAAGAGGGGCTGGGACATCACCAGGTACAGGG
The DNA here is from genome assembly GCA_004025085.1 of Thryonomys swinderianus. Classification (NCBI taxonomy): domain Eukaryota; kingdom Metazoa; phylum Chordata; class Mammalia; order Rodentia; family Thryonomyidae; genus Thryonomys; species Thryonomys swinderianus. Next base: position 31,572 of record PVIC010015360.1, read on the forward strand.
GTACAAGTCTTGGCCAGAGGTAGGAACCAGGGTCCAGGAAGAATCTGAGAGGTCACTGAGTGTGCCCAATAAACAGGTTCACGGAGTTCTCTCTGGTGGGCCTCACCTGCTGTTCCTTTGGTTATAATCAGAGGGACATCATCTGTGTACCTGACTCCAACTGGGCTCCTAGCACCCAAGGGAACTTCACCCAGACCTGAAGGACCTGGCTTGAGTTGGGCATCCCAAAATCAGGGAGTTAGGCAAGGGAGAAGAGAAAGAGAAATCAGGGAATTAGGCAGGGATTTGATTGGAGTCTCCTCTCTGTCACTGCAAGTGTCCTTTGCTCAGTGTCCCATTGGCACTGTGGCCCTTGGCCACTTGGCTCCTGGGACTGTTGTGAGGACAGACACTGTCAGGAAGGTGAATCACACTGCGACTGCTGCCACTGTCCTACCTCTGGAGTGCCCACCCTGAGCCGTTCGCCTAACACCACTGCCTTCTCCATCCATCCCCAGTTCTTGGACAAGCCAGAGGATGTCCTTCTGAAGCATCAGGCCAGCATCAATGAGCTCAAGAGGACGCTGAAGGAGCCCAACAGCAAGCTGATCCACCGTGATCGGGACTGGGAGCGGGAGCGCAGGCTCCCCTCCTCACCTGCCTCGCCCTCTCCCAAGGGAACCCCTGAGAAAGCCAGCGAGGTAGGTCTCACCTTGAAGTCCTCAACAGGGACCTTGGGTACAGGGGCATTGGTGTTGCTCTGTAGTAATTCACTCACCTCCACGCCATTACACCTCCCCCATGGCTGCCTTCAGGGCTCGTAAGGCTAAGAGAGACAGATGTACTAAATCCTGGAATTCTGGGTCTCAGAACCACCCTAAAGCATGGAAAACTCCAGGAATCATGATAGTTTGGTATACATCCCTCCCATCAGGCAGAATAAAATGGGAAAGTGGTACTTAGCAGAAATGCAGATTCCAGGGCCCAGTCTCAGACCTAGTGAGTCAGCTTTTTGGTGGCAGAGTGCTGGAACCAACATTTTTTTTTTTTTTTTTTTAGACAGGGTCTTGCTTTGTAGTTCGGGCTGGCTCTAAACTCACTGTGTAGCCTAGGCAAGCTTCGAACTCAGCAATCCTCCTGTCTCTACCTCCCGAGTGCTGGGATTACAGGCGTGAGCCACCACGCCCAGCTGGAACCAACATTTTAAAGAAGTGCCTTGAGTGATTGGTTCCCTTTCATACTAAACTTTGAATATGTCCACAAGCCTATCCACAACCACACCTTTTTGTGCCTGTTATGGAAACGGTGGGGCCAAGGTCTCTCTAGAAATAGCCCCTGAGTCCACTAGAGGAAAGAGTGTCCACCGTATGAGCAGGCTTCTCCTGAGGCTTTGGAAAAGGACCTCACAAGTCCACCTTTCAGAGTAGAAAGTGTGGGGTGTTTTCTCAATTAAAAAAGAGATGAAGATTTGGTAAATTCCTATATTTTAATCCCAAATTCTTATTTTTAGCACTTACTAAATCTTAGCAATATTTATCCCAGTTTATACATAAGTATTTTCTCTCTAGAGAAGTTCCCTGTTCTCAAGCCCAGTTGTGGTCTTGACTTGTGCTGGCTGTGTTTTAATTCTTGGCCCTCTTGCCTGCTAGGTAGACCACTGGGCTTGCTACTTACCTAAATGCTCTTGAGGCTCTGTTTGGTAGAGATATCTGTAGTGAAGTCCTGAGGATCAAAAGATAATGTATGGAAGGGGGCCACTATGGCATCTTGGTGTCAAATACGAGTTACTTATTTCATTTTGAGGCTCCTTTATATAAAAATCAAAGTTGGAAAGACTTCTGAGACTCTCTTGGTTCAAGATTCTCCTTTTACTGATAGGAACATCAAGACCTAGAAAGAAGAAAACCTGTTCAGTATCTTAGTGAAGAAAAGGGACCACCAGCCATGTTTCTTGTGTCCCAGATCATTGTATTTACCATGAAATCTCAGCTCCCTTGGAGCAAGACCAAGTCCTGTGATGACCAGGTCTAGACCAGGTCTCTTCCCAGGTCAGTCGTATTCGTGCTGCACTGTAATGCTTTGGAAACTGATGATGCAGCCATGAGCTAATGCAGAGCCTTTGACTGAATCAGTATCAGCTGTGATCTGAGCCCACCAGATAATAGAGGGCTTTGCCTAGTGAGGCAGAAACTCAGAGAAGTGTGTGGAATTCTCTGGCTGCTGATTCATGAAATGAGGGCCGTTTTGGGGGCTGTTAAGGCTGGTGCCCTAGAAACCTCTGTGCCTACTGAGGGCTTCTGCGGTTCCTGCACAACCAAGATACTAGACTGGGCCTCTGGCTGGTTTAGTGAACCAGTAAATAGCACTGTCTCTTCCACTACCTTCTGTCCTCGGGAGAGAATTGGCCAGAGTGGCCTCTCATCAGTCCCAAGGTGGGGTAGGTCTTGGCCTGGCTGAGATGTGGAAAGGCTCACATTCTAGCAGAGGAGGGAAAGATGAGCTGTTGAGCAGGAGTCTGGAGCCCTGGGCTCTCAGAGCAGCCTGGTGTGGGGTGTGCCCCACCTTCTGGTGATAGTTGGAACTGCTAGAAGATGAGATTTTTATAAGTGTTCCACCACTAGCTCAGTCCCAAGAAGTATAGTCTTATAGAAAGAATTGCAGTGCAGAGCCCACCTTGGAGTGATGGACCACTTATTTATAAATCAGTTACAGGCCTCCTTCCCATTTAGGGGCCCTTGAAGACTTAGGAGATAGGCAGGAGCCGTAGACAAGGATTGGCTTGGGTCCTTCGGTGACTGCCTTCACCTCTGAGCCTCACTCCCTAGTCCATCTAAAAGGTCCCAAACTGCTACTCTACAGAAGGCGAAAGTAATGAAGATGAAAGCATCTTATCAAGAGGTGTCAGTTGGTCATGTGGCTGTTGCTGAAAGTAGCCAGAATCTCCGATTCACAAATGGGCAATGGGGGAGCTCTTTCAGAGACATATCATCCACAATTCCTAGTAGCTCCTCATAGCTTACTGGGCCCTGTCTAAGTCAAGCAGGAAACAGTAGGAACTTTCACTGTTCACAAACTATTGCCAAATCCATGTTTTTTGAGACAGGGTCTCGTTTGTAGTTCAGTCTGGCCCTGAGCTCACTATGTAGACCAGGCCAGCCTCAAACTCACAGCAATCCTCCTGCCTCTGCCTCCTGAGTGCTGGGATTACAGGCATGAGCCACCACACCCGGCATTACGGTGTGTGGTGCTGAGGATGGAATTTGGGAGCTCACACTTGCCAGGCAGACGCTGGAACCATTGAGCTAAATCCCTGGCCCCCATGTTTTAGTTTTAAAGATAACTTTTTTTTTTTTTTTTTTGAGACAGGGTCTCGCTTTGTAGTTCAGGCTGGCCCTGAGCTCACTATGGAGCCCAGGCAAGCCTCGAATTCAGCAATCCTCCTGTCTGCTTCCCGAGTGCTGAGATTACAGGCATGAGCCACCACGCCCGGCATTGTGGTATGTGGTGTTGATTGCTGGTGGGCATGAGTCACCATGCCCAGCATTGTATGTGGTTACCGGGATTGA
>PVIC010015361.1:0-35298 GCA_004025085.1 Thryonomys swinderianus
GGAGATTTACGCCCACCAACAATCAATACCGCATACCACAGTGCCGGGTGTGGTGGCTCACGCCTGTAATCCCAGCACTCGGGAGGCAGAGACAGGAGGATTGCTGAGTTCCAGGCTTGCCTGGGCTACATAGTGAGCTCAGTGCCAGCCTGAACTACAAAGCGAGACCCTGTCTCAAAAAAAAAAAAAAAAAAAAAAATCACATTAGTATAACAAATACCTAAGATAAATCAACTTAAGTCACTTTTGGCTTGTGGTTGGTAGAGATCTCAGTCCTAGGCCAGGTGACAAGGCAGCTCATCTCAGCAGGGAGTGGGTGGTAACACAAAGCTGCTTACCTCACAGTGGCTGGGCAGTTAGAAGAGGAAAGGGAGGAACTAGCATCCCAATGTTTCCTTCCCAGTATGTCCCACCTCTCAGAATTCACAGCAGCACCAAGGTAGAGAGTGACCCTAACCCCCATGGGCTTTTGTGGGTCATTGAAGGTCCAAAGTGTACTGTATACCATTGTCCCATAGGGCTAGGACCAAAATCTGAGACCAGCTCACTTTCTTTGTCTCTCCTTGCTTTGGACCTGGGGCTGAGACAGGCTGTTAAGGAACAGGATCTACGTGCCTTGGGGGAACTAGTGGCATCAGATGTCTTACAGAAGGTCCCCTGCTGTGTTGGCCTGAATTACTGAGGACTGAAGCATGTTCTGAAACCTCCGGCCTTTCTTTGTGTTTTATATTTTTTTGTGGCTTCCACGTACATTCAGATGTTAATAAATTGTTGTCCTTTCTCTCCTGCTAATCTGCCTCTTATCAGTAGGCTATCACAGCAGACTATCAAACCTTCAGAGAGGGCAGGAGATTTAGCTCAGTGGTTCTGGCGCCTGCCTCACAAGCTGCAAGGCTCTGAGTTCGATCCTAGTAACTACATACAATGCTGGGCGTGGTGACTCACGCCCACCAGCCATCAATACCACATACCACATACCACAGTGTCGGGCGTGGTGGCTCATGCCTGTAATCCCAGCACTTGGGAGGCAGAGGCAGGAGGATTGCTGAGTTCCAGGCTTGCCTGGGCTACATAGTAAGCTGGGGGCCAGCCTGAACTACAAAGCGAGACCCTGTCTCAAAAAAAAAACCAAAAATACTTCAGAGAGCTTGAACTTCCCTACACGTACATGTGACTAATGGAAAAGACAGAATGATCCATTGGAAGCCACTTGCCCTGATACCTCTGCGGAGGTGGCTGTCATATTTGCCTTATGTAAATTCTGTGCAGGTTGTGCATGCAACCTGCATTGGCAGCACCAAGTGAGTGCTCAGAGGCTACACACTGCCTCATTGGCAGCACCAAGTGAGCGCTCAGAGGCTACACACTGCCTCATTTATCTCTTACAAACAGCCTCTGAAGCTTTTGCAGTTGTTGCCCCATTTTATAGCTGAGAAAACTGAGTCTCAGGCGGGCTCCTGGTTAGGAGACCAAGGAATAAGGGGAGTTGAGCCCAGGCAGGCTGACCTGAGGCCTGTTGTCTGCTTCATTAGTAGGTTGTGTGGGGGCTACTCCCTGCCTGGCTGATGGAGGGAAGAGTCAGAACCCCCCAAGTGAATGAGGATTCAGAGGAAGAAAGAACGGCTTCTGTGAGGGAGCTTCTCAGGGACACTTAGGAGGGTCCTGGGTGCAGGGCATAGAGATCTCAAATGACTGAGTGGAATCTTGCATATGTGTGGTGGAGAGCTATTGACAGTTTTGTTTTGTTTTATTTCACTACTTGGAGTTGAACTTAAGGCCTCTGCTCTAAGGTACATCCTCAGTCCTTTTTCATATTTTGAGACAGGATTTCACTAAATCCCTCAGGCTAGGCCTCGAGTTTGTAATCCTCCTGGTTCAGCCTTCCAGGGATTATAGGCATGTGCCACCACCCCCAGCCTGTTCAACCTTCTAAGATCTATATTGGAATACAAACAAGGAACTTATTCTGAGAAATGACCCACAAAACACAGGAAGGAATGATGGCCCGATTTGAGGGGCTCAGTTTGTGGAGTGTGGGGGTTACTCCTTCAGACTTGTGGGTCAGGTTACAAGTTCCTCATAGGTATGACCTTCACCTCACTTGCCACTGCTAACGCTTCCTGGGGCCACGGGAAAAGCCTGACACTGAGCAGTTGTCTTTGAGGCTGCTGGCTCTCCAGTGCCCCCAGTAGTATGGTTGCAACCAAGGAGTCCCTTGAAAGAGTTGCCTGGAACCGCTCTGTGAGGCTCTGCCGGCCACCTCAGAACCTAAGAATTCTGGCACAGGACGGATTGTGAGGCCACGTTCCGTGCCCTGTGAGGCCCGGCCTGGTATCCCCACTCCCTGCATGGGATGGCGCATCGTCTTGTGGGAGACTCTCATGTCACCCACTGCCTGGCCACTGCTGGGCCCTAAGGGAGCACTTCCTGGGTCAACCTCAGGTTGCCTTCACACCCCTCCTGGGTCCCCCTAAGGCTGGCAATGGCCTCCACAGTGCAGGAAGCAGGTAGGGGTCCCGGGACGGGTTAGGGTGACTGGGCCGAGGTGGGATGCAAGACCTGCTGGGAAGCAAAAAGCCAGTGGAAAGGAAGTGGGAACTTCTGCCTTAGGACCCTGACAGCCATGATGACTGCTGCTCTCGGTCCTTCAGCATACCGGCTTCTCTCCTGTGCCAGGGCTGTCTGTCCTCAAGCCCACCTATCCCACAAAGCCAGGGCTCCATGACAACACTGTCTCACAGCCCCTGTGCTTTGCAGGGTTCCCCTGAAATCACCATTAGAAGGTGGGCCCAGGAGTCCTTTCTGACCAAAGATGGTTACTTTTCCATGTCAGCAGAATAGGTATCTGTCTGTGTGTCCCAGCAGGAGAAGGTCCCTGATCATCACCAGCTTCAGGGCCCTGGTGACTGGTAATCAGGATGTCTTGTGTTCTGCCCGGTTCTTCTCTGACTGCCATACTCTGAAGTAGAGACCCTTGTGACTCTGAGGAACTGTCCTTGGATGGAGAGGAAAACTGGAGAGATGGCCCCTGACTCCAGGTGTACCCCATGATCATACCTTCCAGAAGTCCCACAGACCCTCAATCTTTCCTGCCTCACCAGCATTGTCCCTACTTCTGGGGGCCCTTGTTTTTCAAATATGAGGAGTAACCTTCTGGAATGATCCAGTTGTATTTCTAGCCCAAAGGGGGATATACTTCAGTGTATGGCCACAGTTCCATCCCAGAGGACAGGAAGATCTGAATCCTCACTTATGGGCCAAATGATCCTGGGAAAATGGCCTTGAGGTCAATTAGACATTTATTGAACATCTACTATGTCCAAAGTGCTTTGGATTCAGAGATAAGATACAGACCCAGTCCACAAGGGTTCGAGGAGCTCCATTCAGTGAGCAGCCTCATCTATGAGTTGGGGTAGTGACATCCCATTGTTCTTGCCACTTTCTGAAGCACTTCTGGAGTATCTTGCCATCAAACTTTCTGACCTCCTCCTGCCTCAGCCTCACAGAGTGCAGGGATTATGTGAGTGTGCCATCACGGGTGCCTTATTCACTGTGTATTTTGATCACCCTTTATAGATTTAAACATGTACCCTGTAACTTGTGATCAGATTCACCATGCAGCTCAGCAAAGGAGCCATTTCCAGGTGTCATGTAGTAACTTATGCTTTTATATGCTTCATATAAAATATTTAGGAATATTTGTCCAGTAGAATCCTAAAGCTTACCAGAGGCTTACTATAAAACTTAAAAATGTTTATCTAAGGCAAACATTCAGCAAATATTTGACAAGGCCCTTCCCTGAGCAAGGCACTGGTGATTGGGTGCAGCCTTGGATTTTGAAATCATATTTGCTTCCTTCTCTTGGTCACAAGCCCAACCACGTGAGCTGCCAGATCCTGTCTGTGCCAAATGGCACTTGTGATGCATTATCAGCACTTCTTGAGAGCTTGCAGGAAAGGGCAGGAGCTTGTTTCAGCCTCCCTTGGCACATCTGAGGAGAGTCATGGTGACTGGCAAGATCTCGAGGACAGTGGCACTTTCCCCAGACAGGGGCTGGCCCACCCCATCTGACCACATTTTCTGTCCTGCCCCTTCTTTCTCCCCAGAGAAAATCTTCCTAGTCAGTCAAAATTATATTTACTTCTCTGTGTGTTTTCTGGAAATAACAGTACTAAAACTTAAAACAATTTTTTTTGGGGGGGTGGTACTGGGTGCTACAGGACTGAGCTAGATCCCCAGCATCTTTTAAATTGTTATTTTTTAAAATTCTGAGACAGTCTTGCTAAGTCACTAACTTGCCAGCCTGGCCGCTGTGATCCTCCTGCCTCAGCCTCCCAGAGTGCTGAGATCACAAATATGCACTACCATCCTTACCTAAACACAATTTTTTTAATGTTTGTGTGATACATAAGTAGATAGCAGAGTATGGCTGTCTGAGAAAATGAACAGAAGGAGCATGTTCTAAGTGAAACTTTTTTTTTTTTTAGAATGGGTCTTGCCTTGTAGTTCAGGCTGGCCCTCAGCTCACTATGTAGCCCAGGCAAGCCTCGAACTCGGCAATCCTCCTGCCTCTGCCTCCCGAGTGCTGGGATTACAGGCGTGAGCCACCATGCCCTGCACTGTGGTATGTGGTATTGATTGCTGATGGGCGTGAGTCACCACCTCCAGCATTGTATGTGGTTACCGGGATCGAACTCAGGACCTTGCACTTGCGAGACAGGCGCCCGAACCACTGAGGTAAATCTCCAGCCCCAGGTCCTCCTTCTTGCACACGCAGGCTCTCTGGCTTCCTCTGCTCAAATGCCCTCTAAGATGACAGGGCCCATTCTGGACAGCCCTCATCCTAACAGCCTCAGCTTCATAAGCAAAGCGAGTGCCATTTTGTCCCCAGGCAGGCCAGTGCCCCAAAGATGCTGCACCAATTGCTGCTTCAGTCATGAGCTGTTATTGATTTTTTGTTTGTTTTGAAATAGGGTCTTGCTATGTAGTTCATCAGGCTGGACTTGAACTCACTGTGTAGCCCAGGCTGGTTTGGAACTCACTGGAAACTGCCTGTGGAGTGCTGCGATTACAAGGGTGTGTTGCCACACCTAGCTAAGATGTCACCAATTTTTTTTTTTCTTTTGGCAAAAAACACCTGCATACAACTCATCTAGTTTGGTGAGGTGTGGCCTAGAGAGCTCGTTCAGTTGCAGGCCACAGGTGTGACCTGGGCTGCTTGGTCCTTTCCTTCTGACAGTTCCTCTGTCCACTGCCAGGTGCAGGCACCTATATCAGCATCACCTAAGCAGGAAACCTGAACCTTCAATTCTTATCTCTCCACTGTTTTAATGGCTCTTGACTTCTCTCACACCTTTCCTTTCTCCTCTTCTCCTTTGCCTGCTGTTGGCAAAATCTTTGTTCTAATATGCTCATCTGCTGTGTACACCCCATTCACACCCTTACCATGCCGTTTTCGATTGGCTCTTACAGGACGCCCCTGACCCAGTGTCCTGGTTCACCTCTGACCACACCAAGTGACAGCGTTCCACATAGAGCTGTCTGCTCCACACCATTCTCTGGGACACAGTCATGCTGCCCTCAGGCTTCCGCCCTGGTCTCTGGGGCCGGGCCCTGCAGGGACACTCTGGCTGTGGCTTCTGGGTGCACACACATCTCTCCCTGCAGTTCCGTTTCCAGTCTGGCTAGACCTCACCTCTGTCTCCTTGCTTTCCACACAAAATCAGGCCATGATGAAAGGAGGACAGGTTGCTTTGTGCAGTTTTGGGAAATCCCAAGGCCCACTGCAGACATCCATGAATTCGGATTTTTTTTTTTTTTTTTGCGGTACTGGGGATTGAACTCAGGCCCTTGCGCTTGCAAGGTAGGTGCGGTGCTGCTGTGCTAAATCCCTCGCCAGAATTTGGATTTTTTTTTTTTTGCTTTTTGAGACAGGGTCTCGCTTTGTAGTTCAGGCTGGCCCTGAGCTCACTATGGTGCCCAGGCAAGCCGCCGCGAACACAGCAATCCTCCTGTCTCTGCCTCCCGAGTGCTGGGATTACAGGCATGAGCCATCACGTCCGGCATTGTGGTATGCGGTGTTGATTGTTGGTGGGCGTGTCTCCACGCCCAGCATTATATGTGGTTACCGGGGATCGAACTCAGGTCCTTGCGCTTGCGAGGCACTGAGCTAACCCACCGGAGCCACTGAGCTAACCTTAACCCTCCGGAGCCACTGAGCTAACCCTCCGGCCCTCAGAATTTGGATTTTTAACGAGGGTAGTGCTAGGGGGAAAATCATTGGCACATAAGGGAGTTAAAGGCTGTGGCTTTTGTGGGTTTGTACTGGCAAATTGCAGGCAAGTGGCCAGGGAAAAGTTACTCAAAAACTATAGGGGGAGGGGAGGAGGGAACGGGATGAGAACTTCCGGTTGACCAGGTGTCTGGAAGCCTGACCTGCGTTCACCTCTGCATCCAGGTTCCGGGGTAAGGCCTGTTGCTTCCCAGCCTAGACCCCTGCTCCACCAGCCTTTTTAAATTTTTTTTTTTTTTTTTTTTTTTTGTATTTAGGATTGAACCAGAGGCCTTCGCATTGTACTACAGTATTTTCCTTTTCCTTTGGGCCAGGGTCTTGCTAAATTACCAAGTTGCACAGCAGAATGGCTCGTACTTGCTATGAGTGCGGGGATTACAGGCGAGCTCAGCACACCGGTTTTACAACCCTGTGCACGACCCAAATCGTCCTGAGAAAAAGGGGAGGAATGCACGGCAGTTGGGCAGTGTGCTGGTCGTGCCTTGCGTTCCCGCGGGGCTCGACGGGCAGCCCCGGTCTCCGCTGGGGGCGGGGAGTCGGGGGAGCGCGGCCGGGGGCCTCTGCTGATCACAGAGCCTTGTGGGGCGGGGGAGCGGGTCACAGAGCTCACGACGGTCTCAAGCGTGCAGCTGACAGTAACCTGGCCAACAGCCGGCCCAGGAGGTTGCGGCCCCTTTAAGGCACCGGCGCCCCGCCCCGCCCACCCACGTGATGCGGTCTCGTGACCGCGGAGGTGGAGCCGCCCCGCCTCACAGGCCGAGCCGCCCGGGCCGCCGCGTCCCCGCGGGCCAGCGAGGCGGGCGGGCGGGCCGCGCCGCCATGGACCACAAGCCGCTGCTGCAGGAGCGGCCGCCCGCCTACAGCCTGGAGGCCGGCCAGGCCGACTACGCGTGCGGCGCTCCCGGCTACGGCGCCATCCCTAGCGCGCCCCCGCCGCCGCCCTACCCCTACCTCGTCACAGGTGGGCCCGCGCCAGCACTCGGGGGTCGGCCGGGCGCCCGATTCACGGAGCACGCGCGAAGGCCAGTGGGTCGGCGGGTCGGCGGGCAGGAGGGCGGGCGGCGGCTCCCTGCGTTGACTGCTCCCCTCCCCCACAGGGCTCCCCACGGCGCACCCGCGGGTGTACAGCATCCACAGCCGGACGGTCACCCGCTACCCCGCCAATTCCATCGTGGTCGTTGGAGGCTGCCCGGTGTGCAGGTGAGTCCAGCCCGGGCGGCCCAGCACGCGACCGTGCCGTGGGTCAGGGGATCCGGGCTGGGTCCGGTCGTGGGTCCCTGGCGCCCCTGGTGCCTTGGCTGCAGGCTGCACTTTGGGGTACGGCGCGCGCTCTCCCGATAACTTGCCGGAGAGCGGAGGTGGGCTCGCGTTCTGGGGAGCTGAGAGCATTTTGGGGTCCAGGCCCCAAGCAAGCGGGATTCAGAAATACTAACAGTGGGGACCGAGGGTCGTCTTTCCTTAGTGGTTGTGGGCCCCGCTGGCAGTCAGGGTTTTTCCCCTTCCAGTTTCTACAAGTTCACTGTCCAGTTGATTCTTTAAGGAGGTGGAAGGGGTGCTTTGCCCAAAACCCAAATCAGGTGGCCTTTGGGTTTATTAAGGAGCTGGGGTCCAGGGGGCTGGAGAAGCTACAGCTGTGAGGGCCCCGAATCTGAGCAAGGTTATTTACTCCTGGCACTAGCTAGCCCAGGAGGAAACCCCGTGCTTCTTTGTTCCGGCCAGGAGTGGCTTTTTTTTCATATCCTCAAATTGGAGCTGAGAAACTTTCTGAGGATTGTTGTTTCTGGAGCCTGAAGGTGCAGCGCAAGACTCGTTCTGTGCAGATTTTGAGGATTCAAGTTAAGTGAGACTTGGTCCTTGAGCTTGGCACTTCGGGATGGCTGAGGAGGTCTGGGTAGAGTTGGCAGGGCAGGGTTTTTCGCCCTCCCTTGGGGAGCAGGAAGTTAAGTTGCTGAGATGGAATTATGAAGCAGCTCTGGTTTGGACTCGGACTTCTTTTCAGAAGCTTCTGTGCCAGGCCCAGAGCTGTAGAGAAGTTAATGATTTCACAGCCCTGGTGGCAAGTGTATAGGAGGCCGAGGGCATCCGGAGAGAACGTGTTGCCGAGCCTCCAGCTGACCGACCATGTGCCCAGTACAAGGAGCTGTAGTCTAGCCAGTATGCCCGCTGGGGGACCCCAGTGTCATTGTCATTGCTAGGTGGGCACATTGGCCTCTGGAGACAGGAAGCAGGAGAAAGGGGGTTCAGGAGTTTGGCTGCCTCAGTGCAGGTCTTGCAGGGCTGTGCCAGGGTGCCGCCCTAGTTTGAGGCACTTGGAGCGTGCATGGTGGGGAAGAGGGCGTGGCCCGGAAGGTGGGCTTGCATCTGTGTCAGAGGGTTAAGACTCCTTGCCAGAAGCCTTTGGGAAGCCCTCGAGGCTAGTCCTGGGTACACAGAGCCCTGCTGTGCAGAGGGCCTGTTACCACTCAGGCCAGTCAGAAGAATATGATGGGTCTATTTTTGGGAGGGAGCATTTTGAATGAGCTCCTAAGTTTAGGAGAGGTGCTGGGCCAGCCCTCTAGAGGGAGGATCAAAGCCTGGATGGCCTGGAGTTCAGCTCAGTGGTTCACAAGATCAATACTCTACAAAAAAAAGACGCCTGAAACCTCCGTGCGTGGGGGTGGGGTGGTAGGATGGGGATGAGGGTGAGGGGTGGTGTTGGCAGCCTCTGAGACCTTGTGTTAAAAGAAAAATAAAAAAGGGCTCTGGATGTAGCTCAGGATGATGGCTTTGGATTTAATCCCCAGTATTGGTAAGAAAAATGAAATGCCTGGAGCAGAGAGGTCTGGCTGGGATTCGTGGCTATCCGTGCCTATAGGAAGGGCCTCAGCTAGAGGACCTGGCTTCTGATGCTGGATCTGTTTCTCTGTCTGGAAATGTGGGTGTCTGATGAGGAAGGCCTGCTTCTGTCCCTGAACTCTGAGGAGGGGAAACAGGCAGTGGGGCCAGTGGAGGCTAGGCTGTTGTCAGAGGGAGAGCCCTTTCCCTGATACTTCCCTTTCCCCAAGAGGTGAGTTGTGTCATTTCAGAGGTCTCTGGCTTCCGCTTAGAGGGCTCCCCAGTTACATACACAAAGCATGGAACAAGGTCAAGCTGTATCCCCTGCCCCGGGAGGAAGGTCTTGGGCTCTTGTGAAGTGCTGCCTTCATCTGGAAACTGGCTGCTTCCTCTATGCCCCAGGGCAGTTGTGGCCAAGAAGGAGAACATTGGGTCCTTGGAGAACAAGTTTGGGGCTGCCCAGTTCTTGAGAGTAGTGTCCCAGAAGTCAGGTGTGGCAGTAATCCTAGTACTCTGGGAGGCTGAGCCTAGTTCAAAGCCAGCCTGGGTAATTTGAAGACCCTGCCTCAAAATCAACAAAGGCTGGAGAAGTATCTCACTCAGAGTAAAGGCCCTAAGTTCAATCCTCAGCACTACCCCCCCCCCACCCCCAAGAAAAAGAAAAAGAGCTCTTTTAGCATCACTGGGGATAGAACCTTGGAGTTACATCTCCAGGGCACCAACATCCAACTTTTTGTGTGTGTGACGGTGGATTGAATTCATGACCTTGCGCTTACAAGGGAGACAGCTGCCCTACTGAGCTAAATCCCTAGCCCATGCCAACTTTTTATTATTTTTAAAAAAATTTATTTTTTTGGCGGTACTGGGGATTGAACTCGGGCCCTTGTGCTTCTTTTCCTCAAAGTAGGTATGGTACCACTTTAGCTAAATCCCCAGCCCCCAGCTTTTAATTTTTTGAGACAGAGTCCGAGTTGCATAGGTTGGGGTCAGACTTCGGGATCCCTTGATTCAACTTCTGACCATACCATGTCCAAGCACACTTGGATCTCCCTGGTGCCTTGTGCCCCAGAATCCCTATCCTCTGCCTGCAGTGTCCTCTGCTGCTGGCCCCTGGGAACCTGAGGCCATGCTTTGCCACCGTTGCAGCAGCAGCAGCCTGGAATGAGGGGACAGTTAGCACTGTCAGTCTGGGGAGAGGCTGTGTGACCCTTGGGGTGCTGCTCTGGGTGGCTAAATGGAGATGTACCCCTGACAAGAGGGAAGCCTGTCCCTGTCTGGTGTCTCAGGCTGGCGCTGGGCACTTCTCATGTGACCATACTTCCTTTCCAGATCCTGCCTGCCAGGCTGTGTCCCTTCCCTCCCTGGCGCCTTGGCATGAATCTCCCCGTGTCACACATCTGTGATTCCCTCTGAGAGAGCTTGGCATAAGAGCCACCCCATGTCACTTGTCACTTTGGCACCTCTGAGCCTGTTCAGTGCCTGACTCCACCTTCCCTTTTTAGCCATTGATAAGAAGCATTTTTTACACCCCTGGGAGATGGGTGAGTCTTGAGCTCATCTCCTACTTGTCCTCTGTGTGGCATCCTCCCCTGCTGCAGAGGCCCCTCCTGGCTGCCTGGCCTGCACTGTGTCCACGCACATGCGAGGCCTCTATAGCTGGTCCTGTCTGTCCCTATGATCAAGGTGAAGTGACAGCTTCTGCAGACCAGCTGGTGGGGCCATTCTGCCCTGAAGGGTGGGGTGGGGAGGCTGGCCAGGGCCCTGAAGTATAGGTCACAACGGGGATGTGCCCAGCATGTGTGCAGAATGCCCCATAAGTACCAAGTGGGTTGTTATCCTTGGGCATTAAGCTATGGGTGTGGCCAGAAGGCAAGAAGAAATCTGGGGAGTGGAGTCTTGGAAACTCCTGGTCAGATGCTGCCTGGAGCCCTGGGTGGAGGCTTTTGGGGAGCTGGGGAAGACACAAAGTGACACAAAGGCTCATGAGCAAAGGGGTCACAAACGAGCCTGGGCTTCTGGTGATGTTGGGAAAAGGAAGGGCTCTTTTTGCCAAGAGGGAGCTGAGCCCCAGCCTTGCTTTGGGCAAGCTGGAGATAGAGTTGGCTGTACAGGCTGGAAGGGTGGGTCCTCCCCAGGCTGAGGTGGCAGAGTGTGCCTGGGGCTGAAGGCTGTGAGGGGTATGCAGACCTTTGGCCCAGTGCCCCAGCCGTGAGAGTTGAACTCTGCGTTGGAGGGGTGGCACATGCCCAGTCTCCAGGAAGCCTGCTGCACACCTCTTGCCCACTGCTGCTCAGAGGCCTAGGCCATAGAGGACTGTCTTTGTTAATTAAGGCCGCACCCTGGGTCCGTGGAGGTCCTTTCTGGAGTGGAGACCTGCAGGCCAAGGCCTGGGTTCAGGGCTGCCGCCAGCAGAGGAAGTCCTGCACATGCTCCCTCTTCCTGAGGGAAGATGCTGTCCTGTGCTGTGGACTCTGGGTGAGGCCCCTGTCCTGCCTGGAGCAAGGACCCTGGGGGAAGGCAGGGCTTGTGGAGTCCTTCCCCACGGAGTGGCAGGATTAACACCCAACCATAGCACTCCAAGGTTTGTAGCCTCAGCCTCCTGTGGGGATTGGATGCCTACAGGGTTGGGGTGCTGCGGGGACACGGGGTGGGGGGTAAGGGCACTTTTTTCTAGCCAGGTGTGGTCTCTGGGACCTGCCAGTACTGCCTGTTCCTAGCATTTCTGAGCTCCCTGCACTGCTGTCCCTCCACCTGCCTCCTCTGGCCCTGTGGTCCATGGTGAGGTATCAGGAACCTCCCAGCCTGGCTCCTGCACACATCCGAGGACCCAGTGGCACTGGCTCTGGAGGCTTGAGTCTGGAGCTGAAGATAAGTTGGGATTAGTCAGTTCTCTCACTTCTTCAGCTTCCAAATCCTCCTCCCCAGCCTTCCCTGTGACCTGTTGCCCATAGCCAGGCCTGTCAGGCTTGGATTTAGGTTCTGAGCCTGTGGAGGGAGTTGAGTTGGACCTCTTGGGTTTGGAGATCAAGAGACTATTGGGGACATGTTGGGTCTCCTGCTTGCTCTTGCAGTAGCACCCTGTCTAAACCCACATTGGCCTAGAGACTGGATTGTGCTTTCTTAGGAGTTAGGTTTTAAAAATCAACATTGCTACTCCATGACTTTCTAAGGAATAGGGTAATGTGTAAGTACTTCTCACCATGCAGGATAAATTAGGGCTATAAATAGCTACCTCAGAGTGCAGGTCCTTCAGCTGCTAGGTGAGTTGGCTGCAAACTTAGGGAAAGTTCTGGGGTGGGGCATAGAACATGGGTTCTGAGATGTGCTGAAGGTATGTGCGGTGAGTGGGGAGGCGGCAGGCTCCTTGAAGTACTGAGCCTGGCACTTGTGACTGAGGGGCCAGCAGAGGGTGGCACAGGCCACTGAGCTCTGGCCAGGGCACGCAATGTGTTTGGACAGGGAGCCTGTGGGTTGAAGGATACAGGCCAGTCAGTTGGACCAATCTCTGTTACTTTTCAGGTTCCCAGGATGGCTCTGGTGACCCAAGAGGCCACCTCACAAGGTGGCCTGCCCTGCTGGGAACCACAGTGCCAGGTAGTGTTAATGCAGAGAGCGCAGAAGATTGCAGATGAAGCTGGGGTCTAGATGGAGAATTAGGAGGCAGACAGAGGCTACTGCCTCTGAACATTTTACACCAGAGGACAGCAATACCTGAGGCTGGCATGGTGCTTGTGACATGTCACAAGGAGCCCCATCACTCTGGCAGGCTCTCATGGCTGTCTGGGACAGTGAGGCCCAGTGGCTCAGTATAGCCTCCTGCAGCAGAAGCTGGGCTCACCACTCCCTCTGCTTTGGGTTCCCAGGACCAGCCTGGCAGAGAGGCTCAGCTTGTCACTGTCCTGTAGCTTTGGTGCTCATTGAAGGCTCTGGTTTCTTTGTACACTGGAGGGAGAGGGCAGGTAAGCTTGAAACTCCTTTAGAGGGCAAGCTTCTCTGGAAAGTTTCTCAGCTGACTCTTTTTTACTCTTTCACAGAGATTTCCCCCCAGTACTAAGGAGTGAATGCCGTTTAATGTTGGGGTTTTTTTGGCACCAGGTATTGAACTTGGGACTTTATGCTTGCAAGGCAGGTATGGTGCCACTGAGCTAAATCCCTGGCATCTTTTAAATATTTTTGAGACAGGGCCTTCATAAATTGCCCAGGCTGGGCTCAAACTTGTGGTCCTCTTGCCTCAGCCCTCTAGAGTGCACCATTTTGTCCAGCTCCTGAATCATTTTCTACCTGGAATCTGCAGACCTGTTTCTGGCCCGAAGGCAGATGGTCATGTAGGAGCTGGGAACAAATCAAGAGAATGAGGCCCAGGAATTCCGGGGCCTAAGTCTTCCTTCCTGGCCTCTCACCCTGTCCATTTATGCCTGAGCACAGCCAAGGGTGCCAGGATGACCTCAAGTGCTTTCTAGCTAGCTTCTCTGCTAGCCTGACCCAGATGCTGAGACAGGGGAAGGTGTGCTGGTGTAGTGTCCTGCCTGGCTGGACTTGCAGGGGAAGCTGTGGTGGGGCCTCAGACAGAGAAGACCAAGTGACATCGTGGTTTTTGGAAGAGAGTACTTCAGTGTACCAGTCACAGTAAATGGTGAGTAGCACAAACTTGGCACTTGTGACATGTGCAGCCTTAGCGCAGGGGTGTCTATGTCCTAGCCCATCAGGGTGACACCCAAATGTTTGGTCCACTGGAGTTTGGGGTGTAAGTCTTCAGTTTGGGTACAAAGCCCATGGGGGAGTGGATCTGGCACTTCTAGGAAAAACACTGTCCCCAGCTTGCCTGACCAGAATGTTCTCAACTACACTGGGTGCCAGGGAGGTGTTGCTGGAACTTCCTGACCACCCAGGGTTTGTTTGGGCAGTGCTCTAGGTGGGATGCAGGCAGGCAGGCATTGGGTTTGACTTACTCTTAGCAGTTGAAAAACAGACTTTGAAGGGCCAGGGATGTAGCTCAGTGACACAGCATCTACCTGCCTGGCAAGTGCTAAGTCCTGGAGTTTGATCTTTGACACTTCCCCCAAAAGGAAACCAGACTTTTAGAATATCCTTGCGTGTGTGTGTGCGTTTGTGTGTACATGTACCAGGGATCGAACTTAGGACTTTGTGCGTGGAAGGCAGGTGGCCTGAACCACTGAGCTAAATCCTTGGCCCTAAAATATCCTTGTTTATTTCATCTCACCTTTACTCTTTTCCCAGAGCAGGGAAGGGGCAGAGCCCAGTTCAAGGGCCATTGTTAGACTTCGACCTGACCCAGAGCTGGCTTAGCCAGGTGAACAAGAAAGGCCATAAGCTGCTCTGTCTCCCTTATACTTGATTGTTTAAGCTGTGAGCTTCCTTCTCTCCTTAAGGTGATGGTATGAAGAGCAGTTGTTTCAGGTGCCAGTGGGCAGAAGGGACAGTTAAAGACTATGTAGAGGCCAGTAGTGCTGAGGGAGAGGGAAGCTGCTTGATGTGGACACTGGGACCTGGGAGGGCATGTGAGGACTCTGCTCTTCCTTAGCAAAGGAGTGCTTGCTATGCTGCCCTGTGCACAGCCCTCACCTTTCCCCCTTCAGGACTGGCTCGGATGCCACCTCTTAGAGAGGACGACCCCCAGTGCCGTCATTTCTGTTCTCATCAGTTTGCTCAGAGGCATTTTCCAAGGGAAGGAAGAGCACTGAGCTCTGGGACTATAGCTCACTACAGTCTTTCTGGTGGCATGGAAACTTCTTTCATTTGTGCTTATGTGGTTCTCATTTTTAATTTCATTCTGTGTCCAGAATGCTCCAGAAATGGCCTGAGGAGCTATTTACATGTGTGACCTTTACCTTTGGAGGGTCTAAAAGACCCTTGAATGAGTGATGACCTCTGGTCACAAACTGTTCAGTGGCACTTTTTATGAAACAGCAACTTAAAGATTAAATCTCTCAATAAGTCTTTTAGACATGGTATGAACATGGTTAAGTCTTTTGCTCAGCTCACCAACCCAGAGCAGCATGCTCTGGGAGTCTGAAGCAGAAGGCTCACAAATTTCATCCCAGCATAGGCAACTAAGACTTTGAAAAGTTGGGGATGTAGCTCAGTGCAAAGGCCCTGGTTTCATTTCCCCATTACTGAAATAAAACCCCAAATCCTAATCACTTTTTGGAGGGTATTTTCTTTTTTCTTTTTTTTTTTTGAGATAGGGTCTCGTTTTGTAGTTCAGGTGGGCCCTGAGCTTACTATGAAGCCTAGGCAAATCTCAAACTCAGCAATCCTCCTGCCTCTGCCTTCTGAGTGCAGGGATTACAGGTGTAAGCGACCATGTCTGGCTGGAGGGGTTTTCTTTAGGCATGGAAAAAAATAACTTGAAATGATTTGTTCTGGGGGTTGTTGTCAGCTTGCAGGAATTTTCATAGAAAGTAGTGTCTGCCTTCCGTCTTGGGTTGGGGCTGCCTCTTTCCAGGCCACGGACTGTCCTGGGTAGTTCACAAGCTGTGAGTATGAAGGGGGTTTCCCAGAGTCCTGTGGGTCCTAACCTGCATACCTTTCTCCACAGAGTCGGGGTTCTGGAGGACTGCTTCACCTTCCTGGGCATCTTCCTGGCCATCATCCTGTTTCCCTTTGGGTTCATCTGCTGCTTTGCCTTGAGGAAGCGGAGATGTCCCAACTGTGGCGCCACCTTCGCTTAAGAGAACACACCTGGCTTCCTGAGGGCCAGCTATCTTTTCTAATGTAAATGTTGTGTACAATAGTTTTATTTGACTAAGCTTCGGGAGGGACTGTTTTGTAAAGCGAGGTAGGATAGCTTTGGCATTTGCCAGCTTGGGTCTAGCAGAGGGTAGGAAGCACCAACACTGCTTCCCAGGTTGATGACAGCTCGAGAGAGCACTGCTTTTATTTTTTGCAGTCTTCAATTTGAGAAAGGTGAGAAATACTGTTTTAAATAAATGAGATTCATACCACTGCTCAGCTGCCTCTGGTTGTTAGCATTTGCCCACTGCCACCAGTGTGGAGCCTTGTGGCAGGAAGTCTGACACTCTCAGACCGGTCAGAAGGCCTGTGCTCCTCACTGGGCACTGACAGCTCAAGAACATGGGTTTCACATTCTCCTTTATTACCGACATTAAATAATACTGCCAACAGCTGCAGAGCATGCGCTTCAGGGCAGGTGCCTCTGGCTGGTCCTCAGAGAGGGACCTTCCTACCCCCTTGTGGGCACACACCGCAGCAAAGAGTCTTGGGGCTTTGTTCCCCAACCCCTGTAATAAAGCTGGACCCCCCTTCCCCCGGGGTGCTCTGAGGCCTGGTGTGACCTCACCTGTGTTCTCCGGTCTGTACATTTCTGAAACCTTCCCTTGTTTGTTCTCCATTGCTGAGAATTCTCTTATGTTTCAGAAATGGTGGGGCCACCTATGTAAACTTGAAACCTGGCCAGGGCACCTTCTCAAGACAGTGCTGCAGGACAGGGAGGGTTGACCCACTTGGTCCCCCCCACTTATGGTGCCTGAGTCCCATGTCTGCTGGTTGACCGTGATTACTGAAACTAGGATGAACTTTCAGCGTACAGAAACACATTCACAAGTGATGAAATCAAAGAAGTCATGACAAACAACAGCCCCTTTCCCCTATACCCAGGGGGTGGCCTCAGTATGAGTTTTAATCCTGATTGCTGTTCTTTGGCAGCCAGGGACAAATGCCAGCTCTAGGGTGCAGAGGCCTGGCCAGAACTCTCCATGTGATGCGAGGCTGAAATCCAGGCTCTGTTCTTCTGGGTCACTAGAGTCATCTGGCATCATTAAGTGCCTTGGAGGGTTAGTACCTGATTCCAACACATAAAACTCAGGCCCCGAGTGGTCTCCCAGAGAGCTGTTAGTAGCTGCAGCTCTGGTCCTCCAGCTTGGGGAGGGGATGTTTTCAATGCTGCAGCCTGCTGGGAAGCTGGCTGGCTGCTAACTCTGACCCCAGAATGCAAGGGCTGGCAAAACTTCAGTTCTGTCTAAATAGGGTGAGGTTAGGATCTCTAGCTTGGGGAGCTGTTTAATCAAGAGTTTAAAATCTGTAAGTTAAAAATTATGTTTAATGAATTTTTCATAATTTATATTGCTTAAAATTCTGATTTGCATGCTAAGATGCAAAATTACACAATATTTTCTTAGATAAACATAATGGTACTTAACAGCACATGCTTTATAAAATAGAACTGGTCTCATTTGTGTTCAGATGCACAAAGCCAGTCATGAAAGCAGACTTATTCCGGCTACAACTTAAAAAAAAAATCATAGGATATTAAAAAGATACATTAAGATTAAAACCAAATTTACTGTTTTTAGATAAAACAAGAAGAAAATATTTTAAATGATTGAGCTGGCCATTAAACTATCACTTATCTTAAAGACAGAAATGTGTAAGCCCAACTGTAAAACTGAAAAATGCATTGATTTGCTCAAGTGGGGTATGGACAATCAGGCACCTTCTGGTGAAGCTTTTAGCAGTCTCAGGACCTGTCACATAACTGATACCTATTGTGCAGGCAAGAACTGGGGAGAGGAGCCAGGAGTCTCTGTAGCATCTTCATCGAATGACTGGGGCTGATCGATCATTTGTCACCGTGGGTCGCAGTTTCACAGTAGCAAAGGGGTTTTCCCCACTGTAGGTAGGGTAGAGAAAAAAAACTTACAGGAATGTTCAAGACAGGACATTTTTTTTTTTTTTTTGAGACAGGGTCTCGCTTTGTCGTTCAGGCTGGCCCTGAGCTCACTATGTAGCACAGGCAGGCCTTGAACTCAGCAATCTTCCTCCTTCTGCCTCCTGAGTTCTGGGTTTACAGGTGTGAACCACCATGCCCAGCAGGAATTTGATTTTAATGACTACTGCTGTGGCTTTGTGTCACTCACTATCTTATTACTTTATACAAATAAATTCTGGGTAGCAATTTTTTTGTTTTGGAGACAGGGTCTCCTTAGTAGTTTAGGCTGGCCCTGAAGTCACTGTGTGTAGCCCAGGTAAGCCTTGAACTCATAGCAGTCCTGGCTCTGCCTTCCGAGTGTTTATCGGGAATCAAACTCAGGACCTTGTGTTGCAAGGCAAGACACCAGAACCACTGAGCAAAATCCCTGGCCCAGCCCTTTGAAAAGTTTGAGACAAGGTTTTAGTTGCTAAATAGTTTAGACTGAGCGCAAACTTTTGGTCCTCCTGCCTCAGCCTCCCTCCTAGAGTGCAAAGATTATAGGAGTGTACCACCTTGCCTGGCCCAATCCAAAGCTTCCAGTGACTGACACCTGAGAGCCTTCCTGAGACAGATCCAGACAGATGCCACACTGCCCTCCTAGGCTCTACTCTGGGAGTGACTGAAGTGTTAGAGAGAGAAGTGACTTCATGAACAAGGCCTGCTCAGGCTGGGCCTCCTGGGCTAGGGACTGCAGGCTCCATGGAGGACATCACTGGCCATGGACCAGTAAGAGGGAGCCATCAAGCTCAGATGAGCTGTTTGCCCAAGTGCACGTACCTGAGAAAAGGTGGCTTGGTGGTCCCATTTGCGTCACTCTGAGGGAAAAAAATAGGAAGTTTATGGAAGGCTCCTGACATGTAGAATTTTAAGGGGGCGGGGTGTGGGGAAGCATAAGGGTTATATTTTTGAGACTGCCTAGGTTCACTTCGAAGATCAGGATTGCACATGTCAGGGCAGCGCACAGCAGCCTGCATAGGTCAGCACTCAGCACCCAACACAGGAAACCCAGACCCCAGCAGCCAGAGCGAGCACAGCTGCAGCACAGAAGAAAACCTCTGCTAACAGAGCAGCTCAGACTTAAGGAATGTAGACTGAGGCTCTCACAGAGCTGTAGTCATTTCACTGCTTCTTGGGAACCAAGACCTGAATGACTGTACAGAAAAACAGTAAAGATAAAAAAAACCTTGTTTGTGGGGAACTGACGCCAATTGCAGAGAACAATCTTGTAGGAAGTTCTAAAAAAAATGAGGGAGAGAAGACAAACCAAATACACATCATCTAAGCTCAGGCACCACGCCTCAACAGTTCTGCTAGGCTCCACTCCCAGGTCTCCAGAGGAAGGTGGCCCTGCAGGTCTCATTGGGGCACCAAGATGGACAGCTGGCTCTGGTGCACCTTCTTTCCCTCATTCCAAAAAGCTTGGTCTTGCTGTTCGCTTTAGCAAGTCCCTGCCCAAATGTGTGGAGCTAACTTGTGGCCCCCAGCAGAGGGCAGTGTCATGTCATTAGGCTGTCCTGAAGTCCTCAGAACTAGCAGTCCTGGGCACAGGCAGCCTGAAGGCTGTGGGTGAAGGAATCCAGGGCCAGGACACTGTGACAATGTCTAGTGAATGTTCACTACACAGACTTTCATAGCCATAGACAGGCGGGCATGCTGGCTGTGACCTCAAAACTCTCCTTCCGCAGGCACCCCAAGGCCAGGTCGCAGGGTGTCCAACCCTGTCTATTTTTCATCATAGAATGCAAAGCAGCTGCTCTGCTCAGGACATCCTAACAGTGCTGGGAAGAGCAACTTATTCCTACAGAGCACACTCAGCAGGCCTAGAAGTTGTTTCGGGTGTATTTTTCATATAATGTGACTAAGGGCTAATCATTTATTTTGAAGACATTGAGGTCCATTGACTGCCTGGTCAAAGTGTGTGTGGTCGCACTGCCTGGAGCACAGGCCAGAGCAGCAGCACAGCACTGCAAGGAGTCTCGGTGGCTGAGGGCACAGGAAGGGCCACATGACAGCTTCAGGCACACGTGTCACTCCAGGCACTCAGCCGGCCACCCACCCTGGCTGCCTCTTCCCCCTGGAAACTGCCTTCCTTCTGTCCTCCTCTGGGCACAGTGATGAGCTTCCCTGTGTGGCCATCACAAGGAGAGTGCTCTGCTCTCCTGTCGGAACCAGAAGCCCTCCACCCAGGAGGGCCCCGTTGTCTTCCTAAGTGAACCTTCATACAAGTTTAGCCACATTTTAATAAGCTCTGGCAACTGGGAGCTCGGCCCATGCCATCTGGGGATCTCTGAAGCTAATGTGGCAAAAATCAACAACCAGTTGAGTGGTGGTACATGCCTATAATCCCAGCACTGGGGGAGGCCAAGGCAGAACTGCAAAGTAAGGCCAGTCTGGTCTACCTAGCAAGACCTTGTCTCAAAAACAAAAGAAAAAAGGAAGCAACAACTGCTTTGAGGGGGAGGCAACCTGAGGACATTCAAGTGTTGAAGCAAACCCCAGTTCTCATCCTCTGCATACCTGGGTAGCAGCCAGTACGTATGGGCACTTAGACACCAGGACATGGAGGGCAGCTCTGCTGGCAACCAATAGGAGGGCAATACGGAGCATCACCTAACATCAGGCAACTCTGAGGGCATCTTTGTGGCCACGTGTGGACTTCTGGCCTGAAGGAGGGGCAGTAGTGGGTACATAGCAGGGACTCCTGTGGGCTGGGAGTTTGTTCCTAACCAGGGGGTGGTTATAGAGTCACTTGGTGAAAATCCATTGTACACTTTTTTTTTTTGAGACAGGGTCTTGCTACATAGTTCAAGGTGGGTTTTTTTTTTTTTTTTCTTTTCGCTTTTTGAGACAGGGTCTCGCTTTGTAGTTCAGGCTGGCCCTGAGCTCATTATGTAGCTCAGGCAAGCCTGGAACTCAGCAATCCTCCTGCCTCTGCCTCCCAGAGTGCTGGCATTACAGGCGTGTGCCACCATACTTAATTTCATCTGTCATTTCTTTTCTTTTACTTTTTTTTTTTTTTTGAGATGGGGTCTCGCTTTGTAGTTCAGGCTGGCCCTGAGTTCACTATGTAGCTCAGGCAAGCCTGGAACTCAGCAATTCTCCTGCCTCTGCCTCCCAAGTGCTGGGATTATAGGCTTGAGCCACCATGCCCAGTATTATATGTGGTTACCAGGATCAAATCAGGGACCCTGTGCTTGCTGGGCAGGCACCAGAACCATTGAGCTAAATCTCTGGGCCTTTTTTTTTTTGGAGACAGGTCTTACCTTGTAGTTCAGACTGGCCCTGAGCTCACTGTGTAACCCAAGCAAGCCTCAAACTCAGCAATCTTCCTGACTCTGCCTCTCAAGTGCTGGATTACAGGTGTGAGCCACTATGCCCAGCCATTATACACTTTTTAAGTGGTATTCATCAATAAGACTTTGTTTTAGCACAGTGGAGTCCCTGAGTAGCATGTTTTTGAATTTTTGATGTTGTGAAGGCTTTTCTAGAACAAGTGGTGCCGGGAGTTCTGTGTTGGGATGCAGGGGCACACGCTGAGCAGTGGCTTCATCAGCCCTGTGGTTGCACGTGCTCGGGCAACTTCTTTGGTACACTGTGCTGCTCACACAGGTTTGGTGGATGTGATGGGCTGAGTGTACATCCCCTGTTCCCAACCTCCGATGGCTTGTCAGGAGTATGTGTGTAGATTTCCAGACACATTTCTGTTGTAACATCCGGTTGTTTCCAGTGACCTATGGCTCCATTTCTTCCAGTACAAGGTCAGCAGCTGCCCCAGCATCATGATTCTCCCACAACACTGGTTTCTACAACAAACAGTGCTGCCACATGGCACTTCTAGTTCTTTTCATGGAGACCTCAAGTAGCTCAGCACTGGCCCTCAAGGCCTCCTGCTGCTCCCAAGCCTGCATGGGAGGGGAGCCCTGGGGGGCAGGGCTGGCAGGGGCTGAAACAGCCTCTGCTGTGCTCCTTCCAGCGCTGTGCTGGCGTGGTGCTGGTGCCAGAGCAAGACCAACCAGACCAGTGATGATCCAGGCTGAACTTCAGTAGTGAGGAGGGGAACTGGCAGCCTGTAAACATGGGTCACGCATGATGGCACATGCATGCATTCCTACCACTTTGCAGGCTGAGGCAGGAGGATTGAGAGTCCTGTGGCAGCCTGAGCTGTACTATGAGTTCAAGACAAGCATGGATTATGGAGTGAGATGCCGTCATAACATAGAGGACAGGGCAGTGGCATCCTTGGAACTGGAAAGCTAACTGTGGTCATGAACAAACAGAACAGAAGTCTAGAGTGCCTCATGTAGGCACCTGCTCATGGCCCATCACCTGCTATCTGCTTCTGCCTTCCCAGATGCACAGAGCCATATGCCTTGAGGAGGCCACTCATGCCTGGGTCTCTAGTGTCCCCAGAGCTCAGCCCATCCAGCACAGTTTACTCCCCAGGCCGCTGGCCGTACTTGAGGAATGAGGGGCCTCAAAGCCCTGCCAGAGTCGAGTGGGTCCTGTCAGGAATGTTGAGCAGGCCATTCAGAGAGGGATGGTGAGGGCAGCCCAGATGCCGGGCCTGGACGGCGGTCAGCAGGACAGAACAGAACATCTCCCTTTCTTAGCAGGCAGGAGTCACCATGAAGGCAGCCCTCACCGACAGCTGTCCTTGGTGTCAGCACTCAGCCTGGCCTCTGGTTCACACTGATCCAGGTCAAGCCTTTCTCCTCAAATGGGGACACTGAAGCCCAGAGAGAGGAAAGCCAATTGCTGTGAGTCACCAGTTGATTTTCTGAATCAAGGTGCCCTCGGTCTGGCAAACTCACACTTTGAAATGCAGCTCTGTGTGTGCGAGCTCACCTTTAACCTCTTATTACAAGGCTGGCACCTGGGACTCAGGCATGTGACCTATGATGAGCCCACAGAGAGAAGCTGTTCCTCTGATAGGTGACGCTGGGTGGCCATGGGGCTCTTTGGGTGAGGAAATCCTGGCTCTGGGTGCTGGGAGCTTATTCTACCTATAAATCTAAACAAGGAAATAATGAAATGTGAAAAGCAGCTAAGCTGGAAGTGAAAGTATAATTACAATTTTAAATATTTTTTCTTAATATTTTATATATTAAGATATATATATATATATAATATATATATCTAAAAAGATACATATAAAGATATATATATCTAAACAGATATATATATATCTAAATATATATATCTAAAAAGATATCTATATATCTAAACAGATATATAGATATCTATATAGATATCTAAACAGATATCTATATATAAGATATATATAGGGCCGGAGGGTTAGCTCAGTGGTTCCGGTGCCTACCTCACAAGTGCAAGGCCCTAAGTTCGATCCCCGGTAACCACATACAATGCTGGGCATGGAGATTCATACCCACCAGCCATCAATACCACATACCACAGTGCCGGGTGTAGTGGCTCACGCCTGTAATCCCAGCACTTGAGAGGCAGAGGCAGGAGGATTGCTGAGTTCAAGGCTTGCCTGGGCTACATAGTGAGCTCAGAGCCAGCCTGAAGTACAAAGCGAGACACTGTTTCAAAAAAAAAAAAAAAATATATATATATAGAAGATATATATATATATATATATAAAAAGATATATATAAAATATAACTCAGAAAAATCTGAGTTATTTTTATAAGCATAAAATGTGTTACCTTAAAGAAATATCTTAAAATAAGGATGTAATGATTAGATATTTTAGTTTTTACAAAGGAACTCTGATCAAACTTGGACTTTGTTTCTGTCAAGAACCTACAGTTATGAATGCCACATGGATTTTTTTTTTTTTTGAGACAGGGTCTCGCTTTGTAGTTCAGGCTGGCTCTGAGCTCACTATGTAGCCCAGGCAAGTCTTGAACTCAGCAATCCTCCTGCCTCTGCCTCCCGAGTGCTGGGATTACAGGCGTGAGCTACCACGCCCGGCACTGTGGTATGTGGTATTGATTGCTGGTGGGTGTGAGTCTCCACGCCCAGCATTGTATGTGGTTACCAGGGATCGAACTCAGGACCATGCGCTTGCGAGGCAGGCGCCGGAACCACTGAGCCAACCCTCCGGCCCTGACACATGGATTTTAATCTTTACTTTTAGGATCTTGGCCTGTAAACTGGCCAGCCACTGCTGATGGCACTGCTAAGTGAGGGTCTCACCAGAGCCATGTCGATCTTGTCCACTTGGACAGGTCAGGTGAACACCAGCCATGAACACTGCTCTACAGACCTTACTGGGCCTCGCCTGTCAACAACCACACCTTTCCACAGTCACTTTGTGTTTAAGAGCCAACCACACATGGAAGCCCTTTTCATCAGACGTTTGTAGCTTTCAAATGTTCTTATGTGAAACCAATAAGGAACAAACAGCTGCTCAGATGAAACAACAGCGGCTTTCTAGCCTGTAAGGCAGAAACAGAGACCTGGGACGTGGAGATGGTCTGTGCAGGGAGGGGGATCATACAGCTCCGCCCTGGCGGGGCAGATGGGAGCCACTCCCACAGGGAGGGTGGTGTGGCCTGGGGGCGTCAGGGTGGGAACTGACAATGGCTTCCCTGGGAGCAGAGGTCACCTCTAGCAGGCATTTCAGGGTAGGCATGCTGTTCGGAGGTGGCAAGGGCCAGCGCGTCCTGTCCCCTCCTCACCTACCCTTTTCTCAGCACTTTACAAGGCAACTCCTGACATTGACAGCTGGTTATCACAGAGCCAACAGAGGTTTAAAAATGAAGCCAGGTCACATTTAAACTGGATACGGAGAAGTGCAGAGAAGGCCTATGTTATCATCTTCAATTATACTGATAGTCACACACTGGACTCTCTGAGCTTTTGAATTCTGTGAAATAAGAACTACTGCATCAATGCTGTGTTCATTGAGCTTGATCCACATTTTAGAAATGTTGAAAATAAAAATATGCCTTCACTTTTCTGTGTTGGCAAATGTATCAGTGTTTTCATTTGTAGTTTTAGTGCTATGATTTTTGGGCAAGATTCTTTTGCCTTAAAAGGCATCATGTGGCCTTAATAAAGTGGCTAATACCACGGGATCATCACTAACTGGTTATATCACAAAAACGGTGACCATATTGACCACCAATGAAGCATACTAGCAAAACAGAACAACTAACAAACAAAATTGGCCCTGTCCAGGCTTGAGGTTTAACCACTGATTTACCAGAAGTGTGGGAGAGAGGGGGAGGATGCAGCAAAGGACACCATACAGACATCCAACCTGGGCAGACTGGGGATGCCACCAGAACAACCTGAGTCTTCTACAAAAAACTGCAGGGAAAAAACTGAAGGGGAGACTTGTTGATAGAAAATAACTCCTAAGACTTCTCAACTGGTTACAAAGTACAGAGCTGATGTGGATCCAGATTCAACTGTACTACAAATGCTTGCTTGATAAGACAGTCTGACATGGGAACACTGGCTTTTGATGATGTTCAGGAATTATGGTCCTGTGGTTATGTTTTTTTTTGAGACAGGGTCTCACTTTGTAGTTCAGGCTGGCCCTGAGCCCACCATGTAGCCCAGGCAAGCCTCAAACTCAGCAATCCTTCTGCCTCTGCCTCCCAAAAACTGGGATTACAGGCGTGAGCCACCACGCCCAGCCCTGTGGTTATGTTTTTAAAGTGAGCCTTGGATCTTTACAGACGAAATGATTTGAGGTCTGGCATCCACTAAAAATTGAACTAGGGGTATAGTAGAGATGAAGTTGGACTGGGCAGGTATCATTAAAACTGCAAGTGAGGGATCGGAAGACTTTTCATGTGTGTTTAAGTTTTCTATGTAAAAAATTTGAAAAATTGGGCCAGAGATTTAGCTCAGTGGTTCCAGCATCTGCCTCGCAAGCACAAGGCCCTGAATTTGATCCCGGTAACCACATACAATGCTGGGCATGGTGACTCACACTCAGCAGCAATCAATACACATACCACAGTGCGGGGCATGATGGCTCACGCCTGTAATCCCAGCACTCAGGAGGCAGAGGCAGGAGGATTGCTGAGTTCAAGACTTGCCTGGGCAACATAGTGAGATCAGGGCCAGCCTGAACTACAAAGCGAGACCTTGTCTCAAAAAAAAAAAAAAAAAAAGAAAAAAGAAAATTACCAAAAACAAGAAAAGCACTGCAAACTCAAAGAGGTCACATCTAAATAACGTGCCCTCTTGTGCTCTATGTTCTAAATATTGTGATATGTAGTTGTCAAAGGTTTTCCTGAACCAGAAGGAACTTTTATGCTTTTAGAAATGCTATAAGGTCATTCCTGAATATGACTTTCCAAATGGCCTGAATATTGTTTTAAAATGTATTAGAGCCTTTACTGAAATAGCATTTGATATTGTTTTTTTGTTTTTGTTTTTTTTTGAGACAGGGTCTTGCTTTGTAGTTCAGGCTGGCTCTGAGCTCACTATGTAGCCCAGGCAAGCTTCGAACTCAGCAATCCTCCTGTCTCTGCCTCCCGAGTGCTGGGATTACAGGCATGAGCCACCATGCCCCGCACTGTGGTATGTGGTATTGATTGCTGGTGGGTGTGAGTTACCATGCCCAGCATTGTATGTGGTTACTGGGGATTGAACTCAGGACCTTGCATTTGTGAGGCAGGCGCTGGAATCACTGAGCTAAATCTCTGGCCCCAAACATGTCATTCTTTGAAAAATAACTTTTGGAGTAGATACCTGGAATAACCTGAAATGATAAAAATGCAAGCAGTATATGGTGCAGTGTGCTCATCCAGGAAGAGAAGCCCAAGCCATTCTGAGTGAGACTTAGAAGCTCTCACGTCCTGGACAGAACATGCAGTGGTGGCCTAGGAGTAGGTGACCACCAATGCCATCACCAATGATCAGTTCGGTATGTGAATATTCCAGGCTTTCAGCTCCCGCTAAAGCACAAGGTACATGTTTTTAGTGGAAAACCCACGGCATGTACTTGAGACTCCAGTGGGCACTGCTCAGGCCTGGACAAGGTCACTGGTCACTGGCTTCTATGGAGCCACATCCACACTGTGATGCAGGTGGCTTGTGTGTGTGACAGCTACGGAAAGGTCCTCACAGGAGAGGAAAATAATGAAAAGGCGAGCAGTGGAAGAGGTGTGGACTAACGGCACCTGCTGCACCAGGGCTGCCACCCAGCCTGCTCTCAGGGGTATTCTCAGGAATCCAGTCCCTGTTCCCACTTCTGCTCCTCACCTCCCAGCCTTCTTCCCATTCTCTCTACTCTGGTGGTAATGCAATCGGAAGGGATGTCCCCATTCTATTCACATTCCTGCTGGCCTTTTTCCCAGTGGACAGCACAGCCCTGCCTGTGCAAACATCCATGACCTCATCCCCTCCGCCAGCACTGCAGCCCCGTCCACCCTGACCATTTACAGTCCTCACTGTTTTCATCCTGGATGTGGCTTTCACCTCTAATTTACCTTGGCTAATTTTTATTATGTGCTTGTCACCAGGACACGCACCCTGAAGGAGCCAGGACATCACCTGCTCTGTACCCCAGCCTCCTGCTGGCCCAGCCTGCAGCCCCCTGCTGCCTCCTTAGGGTGACTCTGGGGCCATCTGTACAGAGGGCTCACACACTGGCTATAAAGAGCAATGGAATACAATAGGCAATGAAGAAATCCAGAAAAGGGGATCAGAGGACCCAGAGGCAGAGGAGATGACAGCCTTAGCCAACAACCAACTAGTGCATATGCATGAAATATCACTGATGAGATAAAGCAAAGGGCTGAGTTAGGGAGGAAATGTGTGAGGATGAGGGGATCTGAGCAGAAAGCGGGAGCAGAGCTGGTGCTATTGAAGACCAGGCAGCAATCACACACTCACGGGAGACATGGCTTCTGGCCTGGACGCTGAGGCTTTGAAGGTAGAAGTGTTTTTGGCAACATCTGCTTGCTTATTGGCGGCGGCTCCTGCAGACAGACACTCCAGGTAGTCAGGCGGGGGGATGACGACACTGCTCTTCTCAGACAGGTCCACGGTGCTGATGCTTCTCACTGGGGCAGGACTGGAGGACAAAATGCAGAGCCAAGTCAGATAGTCTAGCCACATGGACTCTGATGCCCCAGTGTTCCATGGCCAGGTCTGCAGTAACAGAGGCCACTCATCAAAAGTGTGGGGCAGGAGGGGCTGTGACATGTAATGCTTTTTATTGGGTTTTAAATGTATGCTCAAGAAGAAATTCTTTAAAAGGCATGACAAGACAATAGAATAAAACCCGGTGTGGTGGCTCACACCTGTAATCCCAGCACTCGGGAGGCAGAGGCAGGAGGATTGCTGAGTTTCAGGCTTGCCTGAGATGCATAGTGAGTTCAGGGCCAGCCTGAACTACAAAGTGAGACCCTGTTTCAAAAAACTAAAAAAATCAAAACAAATAAACAAACAACAACAACAAAAAAGAAAATAGAAGAAAATGAGTTTAATTAGGGGCTGGCTGCTAAGTAATTTAAGGATACCAGTAAGAAAATTTAGCAAACATTGAGCATTTAAGGTTAAAAAGTTTTTTAAGGCTTAGATTTTTTTTTTTTAAATCTTTGGGAGCCTAGTACTGAGCTATAGTGTCAGTACTTTTCAAAAAAAAATTTTTTTTTAGTTTATTTGAGACAGGATCTAGTTATTAGCTCAGGCTGGCTTTAACTCACTATGTAGCTCAGGCTGACCTTGAACTTGTGGCAATCTTCCTGCTTCAGCCTCCCAAGTGCTGGGATTATAAGGTATGCATCACCACATCTGGCTTCCTAGGACTTTTTTTTTTTTTTTTTTGAGACAGGGTCTCGCTTTGTAGTTCAGGCTGGCTCTGAGCTCACTATGTAGTCCAGGCAAGCCTCGAACTCAGCAATCCTCCTGTCTCTGCCTCCTGAGTGCTGGGATTACAGGCGTGAGCCATCATGCCCAGCCTTCCTAGGACTTTTTTTTTTGCTTTTTTTTGGAGACAGGGTCTCGCTTTGTAGTTCAGGCTGGCCCTGAGCTCACTATGGTGCCCAGGCAAGCCGCCGTGAACTCAGCAATCCTCCTGTCTCTACCTCCCGAGTGCTGGGATTACAGGCGTGAGCCACCATGTCCGGCATTGTGGTATACAGTGTTGATTGTTGGTGGGTGTGTCTCCATGCCCAGCATTATATGTGGTTACCGGGGATTGAACTCAGGTCCTTGTGCTTGCGAGGCAGGTGCCAGAACCACTGAGCTAACCCTCCGGGCCCTTTCCTAGGACTTTTTGAGATAACATCTTGCTAAGTCACTGAGGCTGGTTTCCAATTTGTGATCTTCCTACCTCAACCTCTTGAGAAGCTGGGATTACAGGCACATTGCCACCATGCCTGGCAAGACTCAGATTATTAATACCCTAAAAATGATACTTAGGTTTTACTTTCCAGCACAAAGACATTTTTAGCCAGATGCTAGGGATCAACTTATGGGGCTGGTGTCCCAAGATACTGAACAAGAAGGGAACCTGAGAATGAGAGAGATGTGTGTGGTATTCCAGTCTGTCTCAACAGCTGGATGGGCTATGGAGCTTTCTGTAACAGGGAAATGTAGTAAGCATGGGGTGGTTTAGGGTAAGGATAACCAGATCTGCTTCTGAGGGCATATGGGACAGGCCACTATGAATACTTAATACACATCCAAATATCCATACCTAGCCCAGAAGGGCTATTGCTGGGTCCTGCTTGGGTTCTGTGCTTGTTTGTGTGTCTGGGCAACTTCTTTTTTTGTTTTTTTTGAGACAGGGTCTCGCTTTGTAGTTCAGGCTGGCCCTGAGCTCACTACGTAGCCCAGGCAAGCCTCAAACACAGCAATCCTCCTGTCTCTGCCTCCCGAGTGCTGGGATTACAGGCGTGAGCCACCACGCCCGGCACTGTGGTATGTGGTATTGATTGCTGGTGGGAGTGAATCTCCATGCCCAGCATTGTATGTGGTTGCCGGGGATCGAACTCAGGACCTTGCACTTGCGAGGCAAGCACCGGAACCACTGAGCTAACCCTCCAGCCCTGAGCAACTTCTTAAATGTTTTGTGGCTCAGATTCCTAAGTTTTATTTATTTATTTATTTTTGAGACAGGTCTCACTTTGTAGCTCAGGCTGGCCCTGAGCTCACTATGTAGTCCAGGCAAGCCTCAAACTCAGCAATCCTCCTGCCTCTGCCTCCTGAGTACTGGAATTACAGGCTTGAGTCACCAAACCTGACATTCATGTTATGTGGTACTGATGGCCGGTGGGTGTTGAGTCACCACGCCTGGTATTGTTGTATGCAGTTACTGGGGATGGAACCAGGGACCTTGTGCTTGCCAGGCAGGTGCCGGAACCACTGAGCTAAATCTCTGGCTCTCAGTTTCCTAAGTTTTAAAGCAGGGGCTTTTTCATGGGGTGTTTGTGAGAATGAAATGAGCTGATCTGTGTAAAGTACTTTGAAGAGTCTCTTACCAGAAGCTGTGTGAAAATCTGGACGGATCTGAGGGTATGGGCACGGAGGTGTCAGCTGAGGCCTCAGGGTGGGCGAGATGCCTAAGAAAGCATAGACCAGGGAAAGGACTGGAGATGGCTCCTGCTGAGGTGGGCAGAAGAGGAGGCTGAAGAGGCTGGTGTGAGTCAGAAGGGAAACAAGAAGCCTCACAGAAAAGACATTTTGGTAAGTGTTCAGCAGTGGGGAGGAGGGGCTCACAAGCGGACAGCAGGGCCATTAGCAGTGGGCCACAGAATGTTCTGTGGAGCAGCAACGTTTCTACTCCACAAAGCAGAGTGGTGTCGCATGCTAGGTGGCCGCACATTCAGGTTATGATGTGAACACGCCTGGAGACGTGAGGGTGAACGTGACTGGGCCACATTCACTACCTTGGTGCAGGTATGGTCACTGGCTCCTTCACATTTTCTTCCAGCAACTTTGTATATGATGATGGGAACCAACCCCTCCTGTAGGAGAAGAGAGAGAAGGAGAGATGTTGGTGGCATCAGAGGCAGGTGTGAAGCAGTCCCCGCAGTAAGGGAGTCTGCAGGACAGCTCAGGGCAGGCTGGGCCAGGCCGGCCATAGAGGCTCCTGAGTGGGTCGCATGAAATGGAGCTTTTATAAATAAGTGTGTACTTCACACACACGATGATGTGCATTTTTGCATATAACATTCACATTACAGTGGACCTTCAAGTTACAAGTGGACTGACATATGAACAACTTGACTCATGACAGGAATTTTACCTTTGACTTTATTTTTTGGAGATGGGGTTCTCAC
Source organism: Thryonomys swinderianus (assembly GCA_004025085.1). NCBI lineage: Eukaryota > Metazoa > Chordata > Mammalia > Rodentia > Thryonomyidae > Thryonomys > Thryonomys swinderianus. The sequence goes on from PVIC010015361.1 coordinate 31,061, forward strand.
TATGTAGTTCAGGCAGGCCTTGAACTTACTATGTAGCCCAATCTGAGCTCAAATTCACAGCAATCCTCCTGCCTCAGCCTCCCAAGGGCTGGGATTACAGGTGGATGCCACCACACCTAGCTTAGTTTTAATTTATTGGACAAAAACTTGAGTTATGACCTGAATGCTGGCCACTTGTGCTTCCAGATGGTCTCAGATTTGACCCTTTGAGTTCTAGACGGAACATTGTAACATCCTTTCCTGTTGAGAAATCCTGGCCAATGTCTTTCAAAGGACAGTAAGATCTGCTTGTATAGAGAAGAGACCTTGAAAGCTGTGTAGAGACACCTGAGCCTTCAATTGACTAACCTGAGTTATAAGCAGCTGTTGGGAATGAATCTGAGTCTGTAAGTCAAGGGTCTACTGTATTTGGTTGCCCTTTTTATTTATTTTAATCTTTATCGGTACATTGTATATACACATCATGTCCACACTTAATATTAGGAATGTGATCGCTCCTTGGCCTTTTGGCTAAGATCAAGTGTACTATTGGGAGTTTGTACCAGTATATAACATGATTTAATTCTCATTTTTTCCCATTCCCCTACCCACCCTGCAACCCCCACCCCCTAAATACATAAGCATTGTTTCCCTTTTTTTAATTATCATCACATATTTTCTTTACCTCTCATTACTCACCCCTCTACCATATTTCCCTTTGAATATTTTCTATTTGCTCTTTTTATTTTTTATATTTTATGTACCTGAATGTAAACTGACAACCTAGGACAGTAAGGCTTATGCACATACCTGTCACTGAAATGTTGATGGTGATATTTAAACTATATCTTACATCTTAAGGTGTACCTGATGTGCAGATTCTACCTTAGAAATCAAAAGGGATCAAAAGGAAAAAGAAATCATTTTCATTTTTTGAGACAAGGTTTTGCCATCTGTGTGGTTCAGGCTGGCTTTGAACACTATATAGTCAGGCTGACCGGCAACTTGTGATCATCCTGCCTCAGTCTCCTGAGTTCCTGGGTTACAAACATGTGTTACTGCAGGCAAGTGTCATACATTTTAAAACATCAAAAGAAGATTTAATGGACCAGAGGGTTAGCTCAATGGTTCCGGCGCCTGCCTCACAAGCGCAAGGTCCTGAGTTTGATCCCTGGTAACCACATACAATGCTGGGCATGGAGACTCACGCCCACCAGCAATCAATACCACATACCACAATGCCGGGCGTGGTGGCTCACCCTTGTAATCCCAGCACTCAGGAGGCAGAGACAGGAGGATTGCTGAGTTCGAGGCTTGCCTGGGCTACATAGTGAGCTCAGAGCCAGCCTGAACTACAAAGCAAGACCCTGTCTTAAAAAAAAAAAAAAAGAATATTTAAGTTACCTGTTAAAGGTCCTATCATGTGACCTAACAGTCTATTCATACACCTTTATCCTCATCTGCGCTAATATACCAAAAGTAGCCTGGCATGGAATAAGTCCCACTGGGCACACTCTAAGCCTAACTCTGGCTGATGTGCTATGGTCCACACTGAAGCCCATAGCAGAGGTGCATAGCCAGTGCCCCGCTGGGTGGGACAGTGTCCAGCTCAGATGACCTGTGGTGACTCACGCTTTGGTGGTGTCGTGCTCGCCGTACAGCCAGCCATCCTTCTCCTCTGGGATGAGCAGCGTGATGACATCGCCCTGTGCAAAGCTGAGTAAGGTCTTGTTGGTACCGGCAGTGTGTGGGAAGATGGTTTTGACCTTCTGCTTCTTCATCATGTTTAGTCCAGTTGCAACTGAAACTGATCGCTGTAAACTGGCATCTTCTGAAGTGTCTGTTAAAGTGAGTGTGGCAGTGATGGCTTTTGAAAGTGTTCAACAGACAAGCTGAACAAGCCCAGAAAACTACCATTCCCATGTCCTGCCCTCACAATACTGTGGAAACTCTAACTGGCAGACTGCAGGCCTCTCCCATTGCCCAGGAAGGGAAGCGCCTGTACAAAGCAGGTAGACCTTAGCTTGAGGGCTTATGCAGCTGGTGGGGTGGCTTGTGGCTGCAGGAATTCTATTTATTTAGTTTTTTTGAGACAGGGTCTTACTATGTAGCCCAGGCTGGCCTTGAACCTGTAGCAATGCTCCTGCCTCAGCTTCCCAAGTGCTAGTATTACAGGCGTGTGCCATCATGCCTGACTGCAGGGAACCTATTAAGAGAAGGATGGAGCTCCTGATGGTGGTGCTTGTTTATGATCCCAGCATTCTTGCAGCCTGAGGCAGGAGGATCCCAAGTTCTAGCCTGGGCTGCTAAGCAACTTAGTGAGAACTTGCCTCAAAAAAAAAAAAAAAAAAAAAAAGATTAGGGATACAGCTTGGCGCAAAGACCTGGGATACAAATCCTCAGTTTAAAAAAAGAAAAATGAGGCCAGGGATTTAGCTCAGTGGTTCCAGCATCTGCCTCACAAGTGCAAGGTCTGGAGTTCAATCCCCGGAACCATGCACTACAATGCCAGGTGTGGTGACTCACACCCACCAGAAATCACACATCACAAACCGGCTGTGGTGACTCATGCCTGTAATCCCAGCACTTGGGAGGCAGAGCCAGGAGGACTGCTGTGAGTTCGAGGCTTGCCTGTGCTACATAGTGAGTTCAGGACCAGCCTGAACTATAAAGTGAGACTCTGTCTCAGAAAAAGAGAGAGAGAGAGAGAGAGAGAGAGAGAGAGAGAGAGAGAGAGAGAGAGAGAGAGAGAAAAGAGAGAGAGAGAGATGGGCCAGGATGCACCAGCTTTCTCTGCATGGTCATAGGCAGATTGGCTAACTGCTCCAAGAGGCTGTTCAGGCAACAGCTCAAACCAGTGCTAGTGTCTTGTGCCATGAGGCAAAGGAACAAACTGGAAATGGACATCCAACTTCTCCTCAAGCACAGAAAGGATGAAGGGATGAGGTCCCTCTACTGAGCCCTTAGTCGACCCTATCTCTGTGCCCTTCCATGCAGCCTCCTGAGGGAGGCATGGTTACTGCTGACACTGAAAGATATAGAAGCTGAGCCGAGAGTCCTGAAGCTGGTCAGGATCACAAAGCCAGCAAGAGGCCACCCCAGACACTGACTGTGCACAGTCAAGCCTGCAGCCACTTGGGCTCTGCTCAGCTCAACTGCAGGCAGACAGTTCCACTCCAGGAAATGCAAACTGCGATGCAGAATTAATTCAAAGCAATGCAACATCACTTTTGGCTTTATTCTTACAAATTCTTAGTAACTGCAATATAAACTTTGTTGTCTCTTTAATTTGCCTCTCTCTGATGATCTCAGTAGTACTGAACCTGCCAGCAATTTTCACTTAGCTTTTACCAAAAAGGCCTGTAGTCATTTAACTGACTGGGTTAGAGTAGTAGGTACTGTAACATTAGATAGCTCAATATTTCCTCTGAAAGCAATAACTTCATTCTGTCCTTCTCCCGTGCTAACCAATCTTCACTGCCATTATGCCAGTCCCTTATCTTTTTCCTAACAGCTTCAAACATATGATCTGTGGGCTCTTGGTACCAGACAACTTGATCAGAGACACATTCATGCCAGAAGGGCCAACGATGCCCCATACAGACAAGTCAGGTGCCATGGCGCAGGTCTTGAGGGTTCCAGGGTTAAAGACTGTGTAGGGAGGGGTGGGAGCGGACAGAAAAGCCAAAAATATCTGCAAATGGTGACTGGTCCTGATTTCTTGAAATATAGTCAATGCTTGAGAAGTTTAAGTAGTTAAATTTATATTTCTGGAAACCATGAGGTATCTTATTAGGGATGATGAAAAATGTTGATGTGATTTCAAATTAAGCCTATTGAGATTAAGATTAATAACCATAATTTTGTCGCATGAACTTTTGTACTGAAAAAATTGTATTGTTATAGTCAACAAATACGGAACACAGTGTGAGGCTGTGTACATTCTAATTACTTATATTTAAAATTTTTTTTTCAGTGTAGGGGACTAAATCCAGGCCAGGGCCTCATACTGAGCTATATCCTCAGCCCTTTTTATTATTTTATTATGCAACAGGGTTTTGTTAAATTCCCTGGATTGGTATCAAACTTGTGATCCTCCTGCTTCAACCTCCCAAGTATCTCAGATTACCATGTGTCACCAGGCCCAGCCATATTTGTCTTTAAATGCACTCCTTTTCAATAGTAGGTTTACTCTTTGTAAACATTTATTGGTATATAGAATTAGTAAGAGTCGGGCCGGAGGGTTAGCTCAGTGGTTC